>CM025611.2:2213068-2235698 GCA_014621495.2 Entosphenus tridentatus
GGAGGGTGGGGGGTCAAAAATCGTCCAAAATCGCGTGACGTCATTTATGGACGGCCCCTTAGGCGATTCATCTTGAAGGGGCACACTTCACGCTTCCGCCGTGTGGTTCTCAGTCACGCGCTCAAGAGAAAACGAAACTATTTCAATGTAAAAAAATGCTTTCAATTATATATATATTTCTGATGGCGTCACGGAAGTGCTCTCCACAGCTGTGCACCACTTTAGGGTGCAGCACCTCCACACATTACACCAAGGCCGTAGCCATGGAGTCAACATTGGGGGGGACCAAATCTCCCAGGGGGTCTGGGGGTCCCAACCCAGAAAAATAAATAAATCTAAATTTTAAAACTAATTTCTTGCCGTTTCCTGTCCAAAATATAAAAAAAAATTCACTAAAACATGTGATGGACTTTTTATTTATTTTTGACAATAATGTCTAAGAGTGTATTATATTATATTGCTGTTTTTAATTTTTTACATTTTCTTGTTTCATTGTATGTAATGACAGAGATTAGGGATTCATAAAGTACAACCATAACCACAATCATATAAACATAAATCTATGCATTGTTACATAAAGACAAGTCCAGATATTGTGGCCAAGGTTTAGCAAATTGTTTTTATTTACATAGCATAGCAATGATTATTTTTTTATAGCAATACATTGGGGGGGGGGACATTTTGAGCATATTTGAATTTTGGGGGGTGGGATGTGTCCCCCCCCCCCCCCAATATTCAATGTGTCCCCCCCCAATATATATTATAGTTACGGCCTTGCATTAGATCGACAAGACATTCACGCATGGACACGGAGACGCAAAGACAAAGATCCCCCGTAAATCCTTCGCCAGACTGCTGGGGCAAGAGCTGTAAGCAAGCACACAGACATATACACACAGACACACACAGACACACACAGACATACACAGACACACACAGACATAGACACACACAGACATACACACACGGACACACACACGCACACAAATTGACATACACACAGAGACACACACAGACAGACATACACACACACAGATACACACAGAAACACAACAACCGCCAGTCGCGACTAAGTGGCGGTGACGTTACCACGACGCTCGTGCCAGGCCATGTGCACCTTGAGGCCACGTGAAGTGTCGAACGCCCGCTGGCAGAGGAGGTCACTCACAAAACACGCGCCACAAACCGCCGAAACGAACTCAAAGCGCCGCGAGGCGTCACCGAGAGCCGTCGGTTAGAGGCGGCCACACAGACGTCGTCACACGCTCGTACTCACAGCACTCTTCGCACAAAGATCTTCCGTATCGCCTATTAACAGACTGCTGGGGATGGGTGGCCAACACCACGCCCGGCCGCCTTTGTCTCCCCAGCGCTGATGCTGTGCACATCGCACCAGGTACCCGTTTAAGGCTGAGTCGACCTAGGGCAGGCCCAGGACCGTCACTGGTGGTGTTGGCCGTGAGCGGGAATCGAACTCGTAGCGCAGTGCGCTAACCGCTGCACCACCGCTCCAAGAGCCGCCGTCCGCCACTGTGGCAGTTGTCATCACTACGGCGCTTGTGCCAGGCTAGGTGCACCTTTAGGCAAAGACAAAGATCCCCCGTATAGCCATTAACAGGCTGTCGGGGCAAGTGCTGTTAGCGAGCACCTATGAAGGCCGGCACGGCACACGAGGGGGTGGGTGGCCAGCGCCACGCCCGGCCGTCTTTGTCTCCCCAGTGGCGATGTTTACACACCGCACTAGGTACTTATTTGAGGCTGAGTCAACCTAGGGGGGGGGCCTAGGACCGGTTCAAATAATCGTCACCGGGCAAACGAACTCGGACCTCCTGGGTTTGTAGCGCAGCGCGCTAACCACTGCGCCACCGCTCCCCACGGACACACACGGGGATAGATCGATTAGAGTACGAATTGAGAATCTAAAAGTTGTAGCTAAGCGCGCGTGCGATAATAAACATGCCGTTTCGCACACGCGACCGTAACAACTTCAACAACTTCGTTATATAAACAACACGGACACGTTGACACCCGGCGACTGATAAGCCATCATTAGCGGCCAGGTCGCTTCTAAAAAATAAGCTGAGTGGGGTCTTTACCTGGTAAAATAAAAACAAAGTTTAAATATGCTTGGTTCTTTCGGTAAAGTCACGTAGAAGGGAAATAATAAAATAAAACAAATATGAAATACATTTTTTCATTTATATTTGTATTATTTTATATACAAATATCGACTTTACCGAAAGAACCAAGAATATGAATCCCTGCAGTCACGAAAGCTTTAAATCAAAGTTTAAATAGTTTTAGTTTAATAAAATAATAAAAATATAAAACGATAAAAATGTTTGAATTGTTTTATATTTGTATTATTATAAAATAATATAAATAATATATTTTTTATTGTTTTATATTTGTATTATTTAAAAATAATATTTTTTTATTGTTTTATACGTGTATTATTTTATTATTTCCATTCTACGTGACTTTACCGAAACAACCAAGAATATGAATCCCTGCAGTCACGGAAGCTTTAAATTAAAGTTTAAATAGTTCAAACTAACCCCCTCCCCTGCCCGCACACCCAGACCGAGACCAACACCCCCTGTGGCCACCTCCAAGGGCGCCCAAACGCGCGCGTCCCACCGCCCAGCGCTGCATGGCGGGACGACTCCGACGGCAGATGCCCGAAGGTGACTTTCGCCGTAGGCGGCGGGGTTCCAACCGGGGCTGGAGGGCACAGGAGGAGGAGGATGACGGGCAGCCCACGAGCACGCGAGCCATGGCAGAGTCACTGCGACGTCTCGCCAACAGCGGCGCGTACGGAGCCCTGCAGGAGAGGCTGGACTCCTGGCAAGGCGACTTCCACGTGAGCTTCGAAGCGTGCCTGGTTGGGGGGGGGGGGGTCCGTCTGCGTGAGGTGTCATCCGTGGCATTGTCGAGGGCGCGCTGCAATTCCAGAGCTGCCGATCCGTTTTTGTTCTCGGCCCATCGACGTGCCTCCTTCTCTTCCTCCTCCTCCTACTCGCGACGTTGTTTTGGGCACTTGAGGGTTTTTAAGTTGGAACGATGTCACGCACCCCCGCGTATGATCTCTAATCCGCGTGTTCCTCTCTCTCTGTCTCTGTCTGTCGCGTGAAATTCCAAGGATGCATCTCCCGGTTCTTATTCGTGCACTTTGCGGTCTTTGTTCGAGATGTTTAACACGTAGGAGGAGGCTTTTGCGACCAATATCCGTAATATAGTTTTTTTTGGGTTAGATCGCGTAAATATGTGTGTCGTTAAACCCACCACCACCGGATACAGCCAATTAGTAATTAGTAAGTCGTACAAATGGTACTCAGATTGTAAATGTTGTGGATTTGCTCTCCAACACACCGGTGTGCTGTATGAGTAACGAATTGGCACGTTCTGTTCACGTGACAAACCTTACTAATTGGCTGTGTCGTGTGGTGGCGGGTTTAACGACCCATTTATGTTCACGCTATTTAACAAAAAAACTAAATTATGTTTGTTCGAGATCTTATATGAACGACCGTGTTTCTGAACCATGTCTGATAACAGGAAGTACATGCACGGATTACACACTATTCTCGAGGCACATTGGAATGGTTCTTTCCCACTGGTATAAAAATGTTTGCCCCCTCATTCAAGTTCTTAAATTGTAAAAAGAAAATCAAACAAACCGATTTAAATTAAAGTACTGTATCAGGCAGTGGTAGTTTGTGTTCATTTTAATTACTCTTCATATGTCGTGATGCCTACAGTAAAAAATCCAAATACAATCCACCGACTTACAGGATTGGAATTATTGCAGCAGTTAACTCGGCATTCATTTGGCAAGTTCTACCCACCAGGAGTTGAGTTTTCTTACTCTGCACAACTTTGCCACCAGCTGATTGTGCAGCTGAGATTTAAGTCTCAAGTCAACTCAAATCTAGATCTGGCTCGCCGAGAAAATGCCCAATCGCCTCGTGGCCCAGTCAATCTCTGCTGACATACACCTTTGGAATGACTATAGCAAACGTACTTGTGCATCGAGCCGAGCGGCAAGTGACATTTGTTTTGCGGTATGACTTGGCATGTCCTTACGTGTGTTGTGCTGTCCGCAGGCCAACAGCAGCAATGAAAACTTGAGCCACTGCTGTGAGCTCATTGAGAGGACCTCAAAGGTGCAGAATCAGCTTTTGAACATGATGAGCAATAAGACCAACCAAGGTATGGGTAGGCCAGAGTCCAGCAAGCTGCCAATAGCACAGCAAACAACCGCACAGCCAACACCCACACACAAACTGCCCCAGCAAGCACTCATTTATACGGGGCATGCATTCACTACTGAAGAGATGCTGGCATACTGAATTTTTAATCCAAAGGTCACCGGTTTCATCTGCCAGCATGGTAGTTGAAACAATGGGCGCGTTTCTATGACACCCCTACCTCTGTCCATCAAACAGGATAAATTGGTATATTGTGTATCACAATTTGTCAATCACACGACCTGTGGTCTGGTCGTGTGAATACTCCAAACTCTGTACCAGACTTCTTACAAGCATTAAAGAGTAGGCCACACTTTCTCTAGCAGGGTTCATTATAGCTCCCTCTAGTGGAGGCCATTCTGCCAGCAGTGGGTTTAGCAACTTACTGCAGGGCTGCACTTTTATTAATCAGCCCACAAATTAAAATATCTTGGACATTACTCACTTGCCAATGTTGTCCAGGGTTTCTTAATCTCCACTATTCATTAATTATTCACTATTCATTCTTCGTGCTACATTTTTATAGGTGCAATAAACAGATGCATGCAATGAACCACCGTCTCAATTTACATTTGGATAATATTAATGACCATTGAAAGATTGACTGTAGGACCGAACAAGCATTGGCTTTTGGACACTCCGATCATGTAGCCAGAACCCACGCCGTTGGAGTCAGGACATATCGTGCACCTACCTGAACGGGTGATACGTAGCAATTGACCAGAAACGAGAAATCACCATGTACATTGCCTGCGGACTAGTCGTGCGGATCCCCTACTCGCAGAGCACACCATATCCCGGGCTGTTGGCGGTGCCCCACACCTCTCCGTGCGGAAGAACACTGTGAAGCCAACACGGAGCCTCTCTCGCTCTTCTAGGTGGGCCCACCGCCAGCGCCAAGTCACGTCTCCTGCCCATGCAGAGCAACGTCGCCGTCTCTCCGTGCGTATCGCCCAACGCCAGCCTCACCCTCATCAGGGTACTTGCCACGAGCTTGTCCGCCATCTCTCGCGTTGCGGACACAAATGTTCGCTTGGCTGGGGAGGGCGGTTGGTCGCACGGTTGTGGCGTGAAAACACACCCCACTCGGAGACGCAGAGGGTGTTAAAGTACTTTGTAGAGCAATGATGGTCATCTTCATACGAAAGGAAACCCACTAGCAATGTCACGCATGCAAAGCCATAGATTCCCATATAACCTTTGACAGACTGTTGGGGTAAGTGCTGTTAGCGAGCACTTATGAAGGCCGGCACGGCATACGAGGGGGTGGGTGGCAGCCACCATGCCCGGCTGCCTTTGTCTCCCCAGTGCTGAAATGTTCACACACCGCACCAGGTACCCATTTTAGTCCAAGTCGACCTTGGGGAGGCCCAATACCGGTTCAGATAATCGTCGCTGATATTGGTCGTGAACTGGAAACGAACTCGTCACCAGGTTTAACCACTACACTGTAGCTTCCCACGAAAGTACACACGTACACACACACACCGCCTACCCCTTCACACCCACTCTGTCCATCGTCTTTTCGTTGGCCCATCTGGCAGAGTCCCGGCCCTTTACAAGGCCCAATGCGCCGTCGCAGGCGGTGCTGCGTGTATGTTACCCACAAGTCCCAAAGCAGTGGCTGCAAGCAGCTTGGTAGGCTTGGGTGTTATCGTTCACTCCTGGCTCTGAGCACCCGCAGCTCCCATCCTCTCACCTGCACCTCCTGGGGATCACGCAGTTGCACGCTCGAACCTTCCCAGGCAGCCCCAGTCTTGCCTCGACTACACAGGAGCTGGGTCTCTTTATACTGCAGAGGCCAGACCATTCAACCAATGGGGTGTCTTGATAACCTGTGCACCTACATGATTTTATCTGTACTCCAAATCCATATAAGCCCCCTCCAAACCCACCAAAGTACAGGTGGCATTCTTTTTTGATAATCCCTCTCATGACTGAATATCCCTCACAACCACTTTCAAGACCAATTCCCACTGTGCGTGGCCAAACCGCTGCATTCATCAAGTGGGGGAGGAAACGACCAAATTCACCGTTGGACTACTTCCCACCAACTAATTTTCACCTTCACCTATGCCACCCATCACCACACTGGCAACCTTTAGCCACTAAACCTACCTCTACCAATATTACTACCAAAATTATGAAAGTAAGGGAAAGATTAAAAGAACAGGCTAGCTAGGGTAGGAATTGAACCACCAAGCCCAGGGCATTTATGTTTACTGTCGAAGTCCAAATCTCCTATATCAACTCCACTTGTGTCCCAGCCCCATGCCTCGAATGGTCTCGGGTTTGCCTCGTACCACGTCGCAATACCCCACGGCTGTAAAATACTGTGGCGGAATTTGTGAAGAAGCAACTTTTTCTACAGAGCAGAGAAGTAAACAATTGCTGTACCGCCTGCACACACTCGATAGCTGACGCCATTGCTTTTGAGCTTCATCACTCGGTTGCCACCTGTCTGGGTTTACGGGACGGAGGGTTTGACCAGGACAGTCCACGAATTGGCAGGATTTGGTTTGTGCCCAGATCTGGTGATATTGTGTTGATCTTTCTGACTGAACTTTGCAGTTTTGATTGACCTATGCTGACAAAGAAATGTGTGGGTTTAGTCTAAAGCGGAGAAGGTGGCAACCCCCTAGTCACAGTTATCTTGCTAAATTTCGGATGGTGAAATGCTCGTGCAGCAGCTCACTTGCCGCTTGCTGCAGAGGTTCGTGGTTCAAGTCGCACAGCCGCCCTGGCTAATACTGCAGATGTATAAACCAAACATACACGACCTCTGCTTCACAGTGGACATTCCACAACCTGCAATGTTTCTTCATAATAGAGTATGCCACGTGTCCCGGTCCCAATTTTACCAAATCTTAAAATTGCTCGCAAACTACCCAATCGTTAACTATGAATCTGCTGCATATTTACTCACGTGCGAAACATAGCTCCTTCGCGACAGCCTTGCCCCCTAAGAAATGGCGCAAATGCCAAATGCACCGATGCTCCGATTGGTCTTGACTAACTCACCCAACACGCGAGCGTCTCGTGTTCAGGAGACGGCGCAGAAGGAGCGGCAGCTGCAAGACCTGTGTGCGCGCCACGTGCGGGAGGTGGGATCGCTCGAGTCGGAGCTGCGATCCACGCGCCAGTCGCTGAGCAACGCCAAGCAGCGGTGGGTGATTTGCCGCTCTGCGCCATCCGTGGCGTGGTGGCGCATGCACCCTGATGCCTACAAATAAAAATGTAACGATTATTTTGACGTAGCGTCGTTGTACATGCAAGTTGCATCTCACGGTCGCTGAGGAATGGCTGATAAGCTGGAATGCTGCCGGGCGGTGAGCCGGTGCTAACAACTGCTGTGCAGTTCTCTATTTATTAAGATTTTTCAGGCAAGTAGTGAGTGTTTATGTTTTTTCCGAGTGCTCTGGCTGCCTCCCACATGTAAAACACTTTAAAAAAAGTAAATGTATCTTTAGTTTTTTCTGGTTGAAGCAATTCCGCAAAGCAATGCAATGACTTATCAGGAAAGGCAACACTTTTAAATTGAAAATAGTGTATTCTTTTAGATACAATGGATTTTGGCTGTATGTCGGGACAGCTTGTACGAGTACACACATGTACAGCCACTTGTCAGTCCACTGCTGAATGAGGCCTTCTTCCCACCGTCCGTGAATGAGGGTTTTCCCCATGCCAATTCTTTCACATTTTCTATTCCAGCTTGAAAGACATGGCCGACGAGCTTGAAGACTCAAAGACCAATTCAGCCTCCACCTACCTGGCGTCTGAGGAGGAGATCCTTCAGCTGAGGGCGGAGTAAGGGCCTCTCGGCTCACACTGACGGACAGCAGAGGTCGCAAACGGGTTTTGATTCCTTACCCGTACCCGGCCGCACCAGGGTCGCAAATGGGTACCCGTACCCGGCCAGGTACGGGTACCCGTTCCCTACCCGTACCCGTACCCTACCCGAAATGAGTGACAAACGGTTACTCACTAGTGACTCACGGCCTACCCGTACCCGTACCCGGCCGCACCAGGGTCGCAAACGGCTACCCGTACCCGTACCCGGCCGGGTACGGGTAGTCGGGTATCGGGTAGGGTACGGGTATCGGGTACCCGGTTGCGACCTCTGACAGACAGGAATATGCGGCTCTGTCGGCTACTGGAGGCTTCGTCTGTACCAAATGCTCACTCAACATTGACCTCTCGATCGCCTCCGCTGTTAACGCATGCACCGCTCCAGATTGAGCGTCGGAGCCAAAACGATATATTTGGACCCTTGCCCCAATTCTGGGAGATGTATGACACTCAGCTCTTGTGAAGGAGGAGGGAAACCTAGCAATCAGGCAGAAGGTCACTGCATCTGGAAAAGAGTCGATTACTTTACAGTTCTTGAAAATGTTTTTGGTTCATTTGGATATAAATGATGAAAAAATATGGCAAACGTGCATTGTTTGCGGCACAAATGGCCAACTCTTTTTTTAAATAAGCTCACTGAGATGTTTAACGTTTTCTTTGAAGCAGATGGCGTTTATTTTATTTTATTATCAATACACCCTAAATGCAGTATTAGCAAGGTCAGTCGCTAGGCTGTAACCGCAAACCTCTGCAACATGCAACGTACCGTGTCACGTTTACCGTGGACGTGTGTGCGTGTGTGCGTGCGTCAGCCTGCAAGCGGCACGCGAGGAGGCCGAGGTGAACCGGCGCGAGCGCGAGGACAGCGAGAGGCAGGCGCGGTACCTGCAGGCGGAGATGGCGACGCTGCAGCAGGAGAAGGCTCGCCTGCTGGAGCGCATGTCGTACGTCGATCGCGCCGCGTCCATCGCGCTCCCCGTTCTCTCTCTCCGCACGCTCTGCCCCCACTGTCGGTCATGTTCACGAAGCGTTTTTATTTTGATTCGACTCGGCAAAAATCATCCAGTGTGTGACGATGACTACGACAGCAACAAATACCTAAGCATGATTGGCTACGATGAGACACAATTAATGAGTGAATGAAGATGCAGACTAAGATGATGTAGTAACGCCATTGAACATTGCAGTGCACTGAGGAATACCAAACATGGTCGTTGGCTATATCAACGACTTACTGAGTTCACTGATTGGCTGACCTGATACTATTTGGAGGGTGGGGAGAGTGTGGGGAATCGCAGAATCAGAATCTTTATTTAGACTGCAGGAGGAGGAATCCGATGAGCTATGAAGCTCTTTCTCACAGATGCCCAGTGTGGGGTGGGCCGTCAACACCAGCGTATAGCAACTAAGAGTGGGACGACATTTCTGACTGAGCTAGTTTATTAGACCAAAAGAATGACGAGATTACATTCCCAGACTGAGACCTGACGGGTGGGGAGGGGCTGGGTGGGGAGGGTGGGGCTGGGTGGGGGGTGGGAGGGGTGGGGAGGGTGAGGAGGGGCTGGGTGGGGGAGGGTGGGGAGGGGCTGGTCACCCCGTGGTGCCCTTATAAAACTCAACGTTTAACCTACTCACGCCGGCTTGTGCCCACCCTCACAGTTGGGCATATTTGTGGAATACACCACGCCGCCGTTGACCCTGGCCATTGACCGAGCAACCCAACGTTCCTACCAGCTCCCTCCACAGGAATGTGTTTAACATATAACCGAGCTCAGGGGTCAGCAACCAGCGGTCCCAGAGCCGCGTGCGGTGGCTCTCTAAGGAACTGCTTCGTGACAGTCATTCAGGACCACCGTCTCGTTTTCACTACACTGTGCATTGCAGCTCTTGAAATATTGAGTTATTTTCCCCACCGAATTCGAAAAAAATGCTCTTCTTGTTATTTTGGTTGCTGACCCCTGGCCTAGCGCGATGCAATGGTGGCTCCCTTAATAGACCGGGTTGCCAGCTTGTATTCATTGCTGGATGCTGCGGAGTTTAGAATAAATTACGCACGGTCTCCGCTGACTAGGAAACTGCAGAGTACAGATACTACCTTGTTTTATCTGACGTGGTGAGACTGGGCTGGATGATGCGTGCAAACAGATGTACTGTTTGAACGGACTCTCAGCTGGTAAATTAAGGGTGACTGAAGCGACGTGAAGAACGAAGGAAGGTTGCACGTGTAATGCTGAGTAGCTGTGCAAGTGTCGCGTCAAAACAAATGGTGGCCCACAGGGTAGTGCTACAGGTGTTTGCCGTTGTTAAGTGCCGAACGCCAGCTGTTCCAGGTCGTCACTATCACACGAGGTTAATGTGTTGACCACAGAAACCTTTCACACTGGTGTGGGGGTAGGAGAACCGTGAATATTAATGGGGGTGGATGGGCCACACGTGGTAATTCGTGTTCGATGCCTGGTTAAAATTAAAAAAGCCAATTGAAAATGTCAAGTAAAAAAGTAACAAAAATCACCAAAAAGTCAAACACAAATGTTACGTCCTCATTTTCGTTGTTGTTGCTGTTGTTGTTCAAGGGGATGGCTCTCGATGCCTTGCCACGAGCGCAGCGCTCCGCCTCGCCGCAGGGCGTCTCCAACTCCCAGCTCCTCTCCACCTCGCTGGGCTTCTCCGGTCCGCTGCTCCTCCGCGCTTCGCCACCACATGGCCACGTGCCCGCGCCACTCCACAGCGTCGTGCCATGTCCGCCTGCCGGATCGTTTCAAGTCCACCTCGAGAGGCGGCCGTCTCGATGCGCGGAGCCGTCCACCGCCGCTGCTGCTGCGACACCGCAGCGACGCGTAGACCCCACAGCGTGTCGCAGAGGTCGCAACCGGGTACCCGATACCCGTACCCTACCCGATACCCGGCTACCCGTACCCGGCCGGGTACGGGTACCCGTTTGCGACCCTGGTGCGGCCGGGTACGGGTAGACCGTGAGTCACTGGTGAGTCACCGTTTGTCACTCATTTCCCAACGTCTTGTCTCTTCTCACAATTCAAGTTCCTAGAATCAACCGACCCGCGCCTGCAACATGGCTTCATCCCAGAGTTCGCAATCAGGTACCCGATACCCATACCCTACCCGTACCCGGCCGGATACGGGTAGGGTACGGGCCGGGTACGGGTACCCGTTTGCGACCCTGGTGCGGCCGGGTACGGGTACGGGTAAGGAATCAAAACCAGTGTGCGACCTCTGGCGTGTCGCCTCCGTGGCCGCCGTTGTGCGTGCGCTGTTCTCCTCCCCCCTGGTGTGACGGCGGAGCTCCGGTCGACGCGTCGCGTTCGTCGCACTTTGCTGCCGCACGCTCGTCCCTCGTGAGCATTTCACAGAATTGTACCCGGAAAACAGTCAAATGTGTCGAAGGCAATGGTGGCGTACGCAACGATTTTATGACGCGAGGTTATTTCGTGAAATAAACTCAACTAACCCACTCTCCGGTCTTGCGCTGCGTGTGTCTCTTCCTCCGAGCGCGCTCTCTGTTCCCCGAGAGCGCTCTTGCTCCCACGGTCGCCCTCCCCGCCATCCCTCCCGCGCCTCCTCACTCGCGCTGCCATGGACGCTGAGCCTGCCCCGTTCTTCGTTGGAGCGCCAAATTCTTCCCCCGCTGTTCAACTGCCACCCGACTCCACCTCCCCCCCCTCCTCCTCCTCATCCCTTCCCCTCTCCTCTGCTCCCCTGCACTTGCCCCTGCCATAATCCACTCTGATGTCCAAAACGTCGGACACCGTCGGGCGTAATGTCGAACATGAAAACAAATCAGAGTGCCATACGGCGCAACCGTAAACACCTACGCTGCATACTCTTAGGTTTTTTCGGTAAAGTCACGTAGGTAAAAAATTAAATTAAAAGTTAATAAAAGTAACAATGGAAATCAAATCAAATATTTATAAAAGTAATAATGGAAATAAAATAAAATAACTATTTTAGTTCCATTATTACTTTTATTAACTTTTAATTTAATTTTTTACCTACGTGACTTTACCGAAAAAACCTAAGAGTATGAATCCTTGCAGTCACGAAAGCTTCAAATCTAGAATTAATACCTACGCTGCAGTATCATTTTCAGTCCCAGTGGTAGTTGTGGCGTCACAGTGGGCGTCGCAAATTAAATCTCCACCTTTCGCAGTCGTTTGCGATCTGCACAACATCCGCGGCCTGCCTCCCTGTCCAAGACACCAAGTCCGTCATCCGTTTGGTCCTTGGTTGTCCTCCCTTCCTCGTCCCTTTGACCGAGACTTGCAGGATGGTGTTGGAAGGTTTTTTTTCTCGTATACGAGTGACAGAGCAAAGCACAGCAGCTTACTCTTCTTTTATTGTCAGTTGTGCTTCGTGTAATTTGTACGCTGGGCAGTGGGTGAAATCTGAAGCGGTCTTTGGAAGCACCACATCTCAAAAGCCTGGATTAGCTTGTATGTGAATCGGGTATTTTTGTTTTCAGTATGTTTAAAAAAAATCGAGAGTCGAAAGTGCATTCTTCAAGTAAATGCATTCATGTTGTAAATACTGTATGGAAAGATGTGGAGAGTCGTTGCTTTCCAAGCTGAATGTTGCCTGGACATGGAGACCGATGATGATGATGATGACGACGATGCTGCTGATTGTCCGGAAGTCATCACCAACCACACCTGGGCATCGCTTCCTCTCGTGTCTGTTGCAAAGGCAACAGCACCCAACCTGCCAATGTCCATTCTAACAGCATCCCAAAGATAACATTCAAGCGTTACGTTATTAAGAACGGACCACGTTTTAACACGTCAGAGCACAGTGTTTGTAACTATATGTAATGAATATCTCGATGAAAAATTCCGTGCGAGATGATCAATTAATTTAAATCACGAGAACAATTTTCAAGAGCGCTAAGTGGATGAACAAACAATCATATCAATGGATGTATAAATTCATTGAGAAATGAATGGATAGAGTTGGGTGTATAGCCAAACTAATATAGATGCATTAATGGGTGTATTCGTGGAGATACATCTGTATGAGTGGATGTATTGATGGATGATCAAATAGGCGTATGGATGAGTCGCTAGCTTCAGACTGCGTTGCAAATCACCACGCCACCGCTCCAACAGACATTGCCTCGTCATAGATGCAAAACTTTACCCGGGCAGTTAGCGTGAGTGACACAGCGCTCATTGAACGCATTTAGGGACGTAATCGAGAATTCGGATAACGATGTTTGAGCACTTTAGTAACAAAACAGAATAGCGATGGGACGCAGGCAACACGCGTTGTGACAAATTGTACAAACATTTGCCCGCAGAGGGCTTCCCGCGTGCTCTCCAGGCGCAAATATTGTCTCTCAGTAAGTGGCGCATGTTTATATAGAGAAGACTGGCTCCAAGGCACTACTCAAATTACGAACGCGGTGGAAGGGCGATCGCGCGATGAAGATTTTCAACGCGCCGTGCCTGCAGAAAAGGTAAGCTCTTAGTAATCGCTCATCCAAGTGTGGCCGACATGCACGTGATTCTTTAAACAATAGCAGTTAGTATATTAGTGAATGATGGTTTACAGAAGCATGTCAATCTACTTTTGAAAGAGGGCACCTCCACTCCGTGTTTGTCATGGGGGTTGTTTGACCATACTTCACCATGTGGGTAGTGCAGATTTATGAAGTGTTGTTCGCGGGGGGGGGGGGGGCCGGGGAGAGCTCATCCAATGATGTTAGCCGTGGTTGGGAATAGAACTTACGTCGCTGTGTTCAAAGCGCGGTGCGTTCATAATCGAACGTGGCATCGTTCTCGTTTAACATTGATTTCAATTATTTTTTGAAAATATTAATGGCTTTAAATCCTGCATGTCTACGTGTGTATGTTATTATTTATATGCTTAAGATAATAGCTAGTGTCTAATGAGCCATGGGAAATATCATAGCCATGGAAAATAGCATTGAGAGTATTTTAACCGTGTAGATCAGCATTAATAAAATCTAAGGTTTGAAAATACTGCCAAAACGTTAGTTACCCTTGCTGCTGATTATTATGATTACAGATGACAATAACGATGGGTGAATGTTAGCTGATAATGCCAAGTCAACCCTGGCTAGGTTGTGAATTGTGAACTCATCAATGGAAGCCTCTGCAGCTCCATCAACAGACCTGCAACCATGCCATTGTCTAACATTAAAGCCACCACCACCACCGTCCACACACCCACCCGATCCTCCCGTTGCATTGCTCCACGGCAAGCCCTGCAGGGCCCACGGACTCGCCAAAGGAGACGATTGCCTTTTCCTCCTCCACGAGTCTCCACGGGGTGGCACGGGCAACCTCCGCGCAGAGCCGTGCACAGAGGGCCTTCTGGATGACGGTGGTGGTGGCGGGCGTGGCCATGGCGGGGTGGCAGGTGGCACTGCGTCTCGCCGCCTACTACGCCTGGCCCACGAGCACCTCGCTCACGCTGCACTACGTGCGGGACCTCTCCTTCCCCGCCGTCACCTTCTGCAACTACAATCGGTGATGACGGCGCGCGATGAACACCCGTGTTAAGCCAGCGCACGTGTACCCTCGGCACGTCCGTCACGTGCGTCCGAGGGTGCGTGCGCACTGCGCTTCAGTATTGGTTCCGTAGCTCGCAATGCGCGCATCGTATCATGTGAGAAAGATTACACGGGGTTTTTTAATTCTCTCTCTTCTATGTAATGTGTTGAAATGACCATGCAACTGCTGGACGTTGCTTAGTTCAGCTCAATGTGAAATACATTACCCTTGGATTGAATCACAACATTGAATGATGGCAATTCACACGTCGCCAAATTGGGTAAACATTACCCCCTGCCATATATACACGTACTGTGAATCCATCTTTGTATCTACCCATTTATCCATACATCCATCTATACAACTGTCCAATTATCAGTCTCCTAATCCATCCATTCATCGACCAATCTATTCATCAAAGATGAGCAGCTGATGAAAGCCACGCAAGTTGTG
Organism: Entosphenus tridentatus; assembly: GCA_014621495.2. Taxonomy (NCBI): domain Eukaryota; kingdom Metazoa; phylum Chordata; class Hyperoartia; order Petromyzontiformes; family Petromyzontidae; genus Entosphenus; species Entosphenus tridentatus. The sequence goes on from CM025611.2 coordinate 2,228,148, forward strand.
ATGCTGCTGCATATTCTGGAGGACGGTGGATGGATGTTGTATGGGTGATGGATTTTTGATGAGTTCTAGATTTGAAGTTTTCGTATTGATGAGTTAGTGATAATGGATGGGTGGATGATGAGTTTGGTGATTGACCAGTTGATGGATAAGTGATGGCTCGTTGATAGATGGGTGGGTGGAACGATGGCTGGGTGATGATGCGTGGGTGATTGCTGAATGACGGGCTTTGTTGGATGATGTTCAATGGATGGGTGGAAGCGTAGTGATGATGACGACATCGGCAACAACGATGACGACAACGTGGACGGTGACAATGGCAGCAAACGGCGACGGTGACAATGGCAACGTCAACCACGACGAAGACAATGACGTCAAACACCGACGACGCGGGCTCTGCGTGACAGGTATCGCCGCAGCTCTCTGCATGGAACCACGGATCTGCTGGCCGCTCTCAGCATCCTGTCGGCCGGCGTTGTCGACGAGTGGCCAGAGGAGGTGGCGGACGAGGTGCGCCGCTTCTGGGATGAAAACCTCAACTTCAGCACGCGCGCCTTCACGCGCAAGCACGGATTTCAGCTCAACCCAGCCTCGCTGCTCGAGTGCAACTTTAACTCCAGGCCTTGCGGACCTCAGGTGGTCAAGTCCGGCTTCAGCGCTTGTGGTTCAGATGGCAGAGCGCCCCCCCCTCCCCGCCCCCCCCGCGAACGCGTGTCACGATGCACAGTGAAGGCGTTCGCCGTTGTCTCAGAGCCATCCCACACGTGGCTGGGATGGCTGAGCTGGCACCGCTGAGAACCTGAGTTTGACTCCGGGTAACCGCCTGTGGTTGAACCGGGTTCTCGAGTGCAGCGAGTTTGATGGTCGTGGTCCACACACAACACCCACCCCCCCTATCACATTCATGTTGATTCCGCACTTTATTTGTATAGATTACAGCTCTCAGGATTGATTGGTTTTATTGTCACGCTCCGAACATTACTTTCTGTAGCAGGGGGTGAGAAAAGTGATGTCTGCTACGGTGCGGAACAGCGGTCACTTGAAACGATCTCAGAAGTTCTGGACACCTTTGAAAAAAGAGCTTTATCGCTCATTGGATTCCTCCAGTATAAATATTTTGATTCTGAGTAGCTCTGTGATATCATTTTCTGTGGGCCGTTCTCTAACATCTGATTGGACACTTGCGTCTCGTGACATTATACTGATCGCACAATCGGGATAGAATTGGAAAAAAAAATCTAAGAAACAAAGTGTTTTCTTGACTCTGAGCCAGCGGTCTATTAAATTCTATACAGTACAAATAAGTGAAGCTCAAATGCAGTGAAGAGCATCAGGATAAATTCAAAGTTACCAACGTGCATATTAGGTTCCTTGTTAAAATAAATAAACGCTCACCAGAGGAAATAAGGAATTAGGTTTAGATAATTCAATATATAACCAGGTAAGAGCCCATTACGATAAGAAGATTAATTTTCAAGGAAGCCCTGATGTTCAGCAGACATGTCTTTACGGAAACCAACAAAGGTTTAATTTCAGCTGGGTCTATCCGGTGCAGTCACTCGTCAAATGTTTAAACACGCTGCAGCACACCACATCCAGTATATTTCTCGCTATGCCTGTGGCAAATAACTCACGTGCCTACTCCAGTCCACCGATGTCTCAAACATATCCAGTGAGAAATCAAGATTTGAGTACCACTATTCTGGAAATTGATGATACGTGAAAACCAGCCTTCATATCATCGTCATCATCATCACCATGAGTTTAACATAATGCACGTTAGCAAGTAAATTAAGCGATCTTGTATTTTATTAGGAGGTTGAACTATGCCATTAGAAAGAAAACATTGGTTTCATGGTTTTGCAGTTATCGTGAAAACTCGTGCAGTATCTTCGGACGGACGGACAACTTTTTAACACATTTAGCGACAAGCGGCCTTTGCACTTGCTTAAAATCGTAAAAAAACGCGTTCATATCACTGCCCAACCCCAACTGACGGCACCACCCCCACAGGATTTTCAGCACGTGTTCACAGAATACGGCAATTGCTACACATTCAACGGCGGCTTCAGTGAAGAACAAAGATCGCTCAAGCAGAAGACAGCCGGAGCTGGGAAAGGCCTCCAGGTCCTTTTTGATGTGCAGCAGGTGACCGCAAACTTGAGTGGTGCCATCATCAGAAGTTTCATCATCATCATCATCATCATTTTCAGTGGGTTTTCATCAGTAATGGTTGTTCATCGAATGATGCTGGGTGGTCTGATGCTATAGGCAACCCAGCAGCAAGTTCATCATCATCATCATCCATGATCTATCCACTGCTGTATTCAGGGCTCCCCAAGCTTGGCATCATCTCTCACGACTCATAAAATCAGGCAACGCAGCAGCATTTGTTTAAGAGGCAACACACCACTGATGACATTCAGAAATCCCATTTGGTGATAAACTACAATGTTACGTTGACTCAATGTAGTGAAAGATTCCCTAACTTGTTTTATTATATACTTCTGTGTAAATCAGTCATTACTGACACTCGGTGAAGGTGTGCATAATGAAAACTACATAAATAAATAGTTAAACATATATTTTTTTAAAGGTAACATCTCATTGAAATGGCATGCTTCTTTTTCAAGAGAAACTGGGTAAAAACAAGAACGATTTAAGCAATTATAAATTACAGCAATTATAAAATGCAAAATTATTAATATTGGAGTGAAATAATCAACTAGCTTGTGACGTCTGTCATCACAAATATGCGTTTCACTCTGATTGCAGTCCTTACACCGACATATACACATTTCCACTGTACAGGTGTCACCATATTGCAGCTCTAATTTTACGTTAATTCTGAATTTTCTTCACAACCTCAGATAACAAAACAATATCGAATAGCTCACTGCTGTTCTAATATCCATTTGTGCAAGGGCACTGGCCATCCTTGATCATAGCAAACATCTGCCATCTAGTGGAAACGTGTGGAAAAACATTGCACATGGAGGACTAGTAGGGTCATGTTCCATTCACCATGCATTTGTTTATTGCCTCGACATAAGAGATGTTAACTACCTCGCCTGGTATACAGGAGGTCGTGGGGTTTGATTTCGACCCCGATGCCTGTGTATTTGGAGTTTGCATGTTCTCCCCGTGGTTGCGTGGATTTTTTTCCGGGTCCTCTGGTTTTTCCCTCGACATTTAAAAAAAAGCGTTTGGAGTATTTGGCTGCTATACATTTCCACGTGATAATCCACTTCATTTGGCTATCATTTGTGGCCAGGTCGCTTTTGAACATAACGATATAGCTCAGTGGGCCTTACCTGGTAAAATAAAAAAATGTCACTTATCGCAGTAATAGTTTATAGCTCACGTTATTATGGAAAGCATCTTCGCTCTCACGTGTCGTGATTGTGCACTCATCACGGGAGTGTGCTGTGTTAATTTGCGAGGCGTGCAGTGGGACTACTGGGAGAATCCCGAGTTAGGCTTCACGGGGGTTGGAATCCGTCTGGTTGTGCACGACCCAGACGAGCCCCCGCAAGTGGAGGCGCTCGGTCTGTCCATTGGCGTGGGGACCCAGGCGTACGTGTCAGTCCAGCACACCAAGGTGTGTACACACGCATGGGGCATGGGGCAGAGGTGCGAGTAGGTAGATTCGTACCAGTGGCATAGCGTGCTTGGCAATGGGAGCCCTTGTACACTTTTCTGTCCCCTGGGTGACTGGCCTGTGGGTTCCAGTGTAGTTGAACAGTCTGCACACATCGATAGCTAGGATTCATAATAAAGGTTTTTGGGGTAAGATCGCGTAAGTATGAATGTGTCGTAACCCTCCACCACCCGACACAGCCAGTAAGGTTTGTCACGTAGACAAAACGTGCTAATTAGTTATTACTTTTACAATTTGAGTTCGACGTTTTGCTGGTAATTACATACAGCATCATTGAGCCACAATCGTGAAGCAATCCACCTGCTTCCAGTCTTGAACCTTACTGGCCGTGTCGGGTGGTGGAGGGTTACGACATATTTATACTTACATGATCTAACCGAAACCCCCTTTTTATGAATAACATTGGTCATGGAAACCTACGTGTTAGATAGCTACGATGTTGGTTTGCACGCTTCGCTTCAGTAGCCGCTCAGCTGTGGTAGAAGCCCAAGATCACCTTCCAGACTGTGAGATGTCACGCTTTTTTCTTTGCTGCCTGTTCTTCAGGGAAGGCAACAGCTTTCAATAATCAGAATGGGGCTTGTCCAGTGTAGTGCATTGAATAATGAGGCAACCGAGCAGCAATTTGTAAAAGACCACATTGCTAAATAGACTGGGAGAGTCTAAGCTGCTCCAGTATTTTGCGCAGTGGCACATTGGTGGTGTGGGGGCGCTGGGCACGCAGTAAAACCACTGTGAGCTCGTCCCGGTTGCAGGTAGACTCACCGCTTGACGCTTTCAGGCTTGACAAAGCAAATATCACCACTTTATGGGAAGTACACCGCGTTTGTCTTATCAATAGACTCACTCTTGCCATTTAAAAAAAGTAAATTTCTATTTCCGGATGTTAAAAGTTCACCATGGACCTGCACCCAACGCGGTCCTCCAAAGTTTTTCCCCTCTTGTCTTGCTCGACTCCTTCACGCGCTCTCCGCTCCTCCGGCAACCCAAAGCCTCCTGCCAGAACTCTCTCCCACGGCTCCATCCATCATTAGTCTCGACCACGATATTGTTGCCATTGATGGCATTTTGTTTGCTGCGTCTCGTCCAGAGCATCAACCAACAGTACCCGTGGGGGGACTGCGACCCCAGCAAGAAGTTGCAGTCCCCGGCGCCTTACAGCATGGCGCGCTGCCTCCAGGAGTGCGAGGCTGACTTGGTGGAGAGAATTTGCGGCTGCAAGCCCTTCAACTTCCCAGGTGCGTGCACATCACGCAGCACATCAACAACATCGCACAATTGTGTGCGGTTGCTTTTCACGGCGCGATGTGCGCACAAGTCGATCTGTTGTTGTTACGCGCCGTGCATTCGCAACTCCGTTCCGAGTCACATTGGGAATGCGGGTTCACAGTTGAGTCCTTTTGAAGTCGAACTTAAAATTAATTTAATTCTAGATTTTAAGTTTTCGTGACTGCAAGGATTCATACTCTTTGGTTTTTCGGTAAAGTCACGTGGTTGTTTTTTTCATTAGTTTTTTATTTGATATTTTTTACCTACGTGACTTTACCGAAAAACCAAAGAGTATTACATTTAATTTGTTTGCGATTAAACGGAGCGTAGATGCGGTACAATATTAATCGTTTCAAAAACTGCAGGGTGCTAACTTCAGAGGAGAAAGAGTTACCTCCCCCTCTAAGAGAGGGCGTTATGATAGAAGGCCTATGTTTCTGGAGCAGAGATTACGTGGCCATTATATGGCAGTGCAGCAAGTAGGTTCATGACCACGCCACCAATTGTGAGGCACCAAACGGGGAGACTTGTCAGTGTGCCCCGGCTTGAATGGTGGCACACAAGCTGCATCTCAGATGATGTCAAAGTACTCAATCGCCATACATAGTCACAAGATTTTAAGGTCTCCGTGATAAAGTCTCGCGCCGTAGGACATGCGATGAAGCACACACGTAGGCCACAGTTTTGGAGGCAGAAGTTGGCAGCTCACGCAAGTTTTGCGGAATTCTCCAAAAGCCACTGGGCCGCGAGCTGACAATTTGATGACCGTGCAGCAAAGTTGGTTCGTGAACTCGTCTGTGTGCCGGAAGCACCGATCGCTGTCCCGTCGTGTGCGTCGTGGGATTTCTCCGGGTTCTCCGACTTCCCTCCCACGCGAATCGAAATGGTCAAGAAAAATGAACCCGTAAAAACAAAGTTTTTCACTAGAAATCCTTTATATGCGTGGCGGCTAGAGTCCTCTCGTCCTCTGGCTTGAGATGGCTGCCACCTATGGGTCAGATGATTGCATGCCAGCATTAAGCAATTGGTAATTAAATATAATATTTTTGTCCTAAAAAGTGTAAAATTTTGGAAAAAACATTTCACGAACATTAATTGTCACGCACAACGAGTCTGTGTGGAAAATGTCAGCTCGATTGGATCACGGGAAGTGGGTTAAAAAACGACCGAAAGATTTGCACGGTCGTAAGTAAGCAAGCAAGCGCGCAAGTGAACTTAATATAAAGGATTTAAAAAGGAATGGTAATTGAACAAACGTGGGACAAACGTCCCAATGCAAGATTCTCGTGACAAGGATCCTTGCGGTTCAGCGATGCCTTCCTGGATGGAGGAGATCACCGCCCGCATTAAATATCACAGAGCTCTCACCTGGACGAACATGCATCAATAAACTGAATGGATATTATCTCGGCAGGTGTGTCCTCATGCCCGACTGGAGACGCTGCTGTTGTTGTTGTTGTTGCAGGTGACATAAAGGAGTGTTCGTTGTACCAGCACTACCACTGCGCCCGAAACGCGTTGGGTACGTGATGTCCTCTGACGCATGCGTGTGGTTCATTGTGATGCACTGTTTTCTGACCACGAAAACCACCACCAAAGTGGGCGATTGGAGTGGTTGTCTGGTTGTGGTGGCGGTGGTGCAGTTGACAATGATATTGGTGCTGCTGCTGACGGTGCTTTGCGATGGATGCATGCCTGGTGATGGCAGTGATGACCAACTACTATTTCGGTAATGATTCTCACTTTCCCCGATTGTATTCCGACTGCCGTGAACTTGTCCTGAAGATTGTCGGCGTAGTTTCAAGCGAAACGTCGCGGATCTGATTGCTAAATTCGATTGTGAGAACTCTCCTTCAACTCCCGGTGAGCTGAAACAACAACAACAATAATAATAATAAACGCCACGTCAAATGCTGCTACGTGTAACAATGTATGACTTTGTCAGGTGGTGGAGGGTTTTACGACATAATTTTTGACCAATAATTACGTGACCTAACCAATCAATCAATTATTAATCATGAAGATTTTGCCGATGCTGCTTTTGCTGTTGCTGCTGAGTGTGCTGCTGATGCAGCTGCTGATGATGGTGCTGTCGATGGTGCTGATGATGATGCAGCTGATGATGCAGCTGATGATGCAGCTGATGATGACGGTGCTGTCGATGGTGCTGATGATGATGCTATTGATGCAGCTGATGATGCAGCTGATGATGATGGTGCTGTCGATGGTGCTGATGATGATGCTGATGATGATGCTGATGATTCTGTTGCTGGTGATGATGGTGCTGTCGATGGTGCTGTCGATGGTGCTGATGATGATGCTGATGATGGCGATGCCGCTTGATCGGTGGCTGAACACCTCCGGGCTGTAGTTCTCTCGCAGGCGCAGGGGATGTGCACGGGGGGGTCCCACCTGTCGCAGTGCCCCGTGCCGTGTCTGCACAAGGGCTTCCCGTCCTCCGTGTCCTACGCCACCTTCCCGAGCCTGCAGGCATCGCAGCGCTACGAAAGATCAATCAACCACAGCCTCGCCTACATGAGGTGCAGCTTCATACAGCCACAGTCTCGCCTACATGAGGTGCAGCACCACACAACCAGAGTCTCGCCTACACGAGGTGCAGCACC
>CM025611.2:2235708-2302668 GCA_014621495.2 Entosphenus tridentatus
GCACCACACAACCAGAGTCTCGCCTACATGAGGTGCAGCACCACACAGTCTCGCCTACACGATGTGCAGCTTCACACAGCCTCACCTACACGAGGTGCACCTTCACACAGCCACAGTCCACGTCCCCCTCTCCCCGACCACAGCCTCTCTCTCTTCCTCCCTCCCCGTCAACAGAACCACAGCCTCGACAGAGCCTGAATGGCGTACAGCCCAAACCAACCATAGCCATCATCACAACCGCAGAATCTCCCCTCCGTTTCTACACGGAGGCAGCCACAAACTCCCGTTCTTCTCCACACAACCACGCTCGGTTGTCTCCCTCTCCTCAGCCACAGCCACCTCAGCCTATCCCCTCTCATCAGTCACAACCGCAATCAACAGCCGATGCCATAGAGACCTCGACAGTACAAACGAGACGGACGTTCAAGACGAGTCGGGGTAAGACGGGGACACAGAGCGGAGGCGTTAGAGGCAGAAAAGAACGAGGTCAGAACGCGTGAAGCCAGACAATGTACGAGCCATTAAATAATAGATTCTTGAAAAAGAACAACGTATCGAAACGTCGGGAGGAGACGCATTAGAAGCCAACTTGAACACACATTAGTAACCAGCCCATTCATGTTCGTGTTATAAAGCACTAACCCTACACCACTGCCTAATTGGTGGTACATTTTGAATCACTCAATCACATCGATTCATTGCCTTCGACCAAAGCACCCAGAATGCACCCACTCTCGCCGGAGCTCGCAAGCTCAGCAGGGGCAAGCCTGGTGGATAGCGCACGACAATGGGCACGTGTGGGGCTACGTCGTCAGGTGGGGGTAGTGCTGGAAAATCGATTTGTTGTATTGTGCAGTCAGTACTATGCCTTCGTCAACCGGCAGTGACCAGCGTGGTGAAGTATGGTCAAATAACCGCCCCCCCCCCCCCCAACGACCACCACGACCCACACGGCGTGGTGATGCCCTTAACCAGCAGTGGATTGCGCAAAGCGGCTGTACGTGTTGTACATGGGAGCCCGCTGGGATGGTGCACGTGTTACGCGTGTCTCGTTACATCGCATCGAACCCCCACCACGGCGCACCTTTCTTTCCACGTTGAACAATACAATGTGCGCACGCACAGACCATCTGTCACTAATGCACGACGGTGAATTGAACATACTTCCCCGCCGTGGTCAGTGCACGTGGGTGAACGCGACGGTGCGTGGACGTGGAAGCATAGAAGTGCAGCACAAGTTGAACGATTTCTTCGGTTCAAATACGATTGAACGCGCTGCACGCGCCCGATGTTTGGTAAATAGGTGCCCACACCACGTGGCGTGCCGATTCAAAATCGGACGGCGGCCTTGTTGCGTGCGTGCGTGTGTCCTGGTGTTGGGGTGTGTTTACCAATCATCAGGCACGCGCAGCACGTAAACACAAGTTTGGTAAATGCGGTGCCGTATTTGATGTGTTGCCCGATGTGAACGTCTTATCAACAGAGAAAACCTGGTGTCCATCGACGTTGCGTACACGGACCTGAACTACGCGCTCATCCAGCAGCAGAAGACCCTGCCAGAGAGCGTCTTACTCAGTGGGTGGTCCACACGACCGTGCCAGGTCGTCAAGCAGACACAACAGACGCAAACATCACTCAACAATGATTGTTTATCATCCCCCCCTCTCCAAGTAACACATTCCTGCGGAGGGAGCTGGTAGGAACGTTGGGTTGCTCGGTCAATGGCCAGGGTCAACGGCGGCGTGGTGTATTCCGCAAATATGCCCGACTGTGAGGGCGGGCACAAGCCGGCGTGAGTAGGTTAAACATTGAGTTTTATAAGGGCACCACGGTGTGACCAGCCCCTCTCCACCCAGCCCCAAACCCTCCTACCCCCCACCCTCCCCACCCAGCCCATCCCCACCCTCCCCACCCAGCCCCTCCCCACCCAGCCCCTTCCCACCCCACCCAGCCCCTCCCTGCACGACGGACGGACACAATAATCCCCTGTGGGCTGTTGGAACCAGTGGGTTCCTACCAGTAAGGAATCTCCATTTGGAACCCTGCAGGTAGCAAGTGCATCACACGATGTTCAAGGGGCTTGGAAGATGACCTCCCACTTACGCACCAGGAGAGACCTTTTGTGTCCCGCAAAGAATGACAGTGAAACACGGCGGTGAAAATTATACATGTTAAGTCACAAAGGTGGAATTAAGCCAAATTAAGTGAGAAACCAAATGTAATAATGGATATTTTATTCGTGCAGTCATTTGTAGATAACTGGGCTGAGACCATCTTGCTACATTTGTGAAAGCGGTTGAATAACAAATAACATGGCACCGTATAATAATGTACTTTAGATTACGTACGTTACAAAATATGCTTCGCTAAATTATGTACACTCCAGCCTGGGGGTTTGTGTTAAACAAAACCAATCCATGCCCCATCCCCGGAGCCAAAGCATATCCACACAAGACGCTGCTTTATTCCCACTTAACACATCTACGGCATCAACCAGCCCACCCACTCCCCTGCATTCCTCATTACCCTCTTCCCCCCCCCCCCATTGCGATGTAAACGACCCTCCCTAACCTGTTCAATCGTCGCTTGTGGACGAGAGCGTTGGCAGGGTAGCTGCGCTAAGCATCACCGTATGTGCGCGCGTGCAGGCGACATCGGAGGACAACTGGGTCTGTTTGTGGGCGCCAGCGTGATAACCATCATCGAGGTGCTGGAGTTCGTGGCTCGCAGCGCCGCAAGGGCCCTCAATGCTGCCGCTTCCTTCCTGAGCAACCGCGCAGCCACCTGCACCAAGGCTGCATTGTCACCTCCCGTGCAAGGCTAAACGATCATTTACAATGTCATTATTCCCCACCGCTAGCGCGGTTCCAATCCAGCTTGTGGACGTGTCCAGGAGTGTCATGGAGCGCACGTGATGGCAATTGAACGTGTTAGTTTTCTATACAAGGACAATGTCAATCAACGTGCTCATCCCAATTACTTTTAATACACCAGATGAGCTACTGAGCTTGGGTTAATAATTTTAAAGTGCCCTTTTCAGTTATTAATTTCCGATAATCCCACTCAATGAAAAGCATCGTTGATAGTCATATAACCTATGACCCTCATTCAAACGCATCTAAACATTGGCTCGTTTAGTGCTGGACAATTATCGTTTCACGGAGCTAAACAATGTATCCAGCGAGAAGCTACTTTCCTAAGTAATTCTGCAATGTTAATAAGTCAAATACATTTCCTTAATAAAAAAATCAACAAAATGTTCTACTCCTGTTATCTGCCGAGGAATCAAAAAACCCCCGTAAAGCCTTAACAGACTGCTGGGGCAAGTGCTATTAGCGAACACCAATGAAGACACGAGGTACTCATTTGAGGCCGAGTCGACCTGGGAATCACACACACACACGGACGTCTCAACACTCACATGCAACACGTACTTCACACACTTTCGGCCCTGCCTCGGGTCACCCTTTTAACAAATCACACGAAAGCGTACACAAACAACACGTGACACATGAACGGGCCCAACCCACGGATCTCACCAGCACACGCGGCGATTGCTTCATCGGAGTGAACCTATGCAAATATATCACGCACTACTGAGACACTGAGTGAGCACATTGACAAAACGAGAAGATATTCCGAGTAAGCAGTAACGCAAACAATATTAAAATGAGCCATTTATTTCTTCAGTAACAATCAAAAATGCAATATAATACATTTAACTGTAGTTTTTCAGCCATTTGTCCAACAGCCCTATTACAGAAACAAACGATAATAAACACAACCACGAGTCGGCCAATATAAATCATTTACATTATGCATTTCGAAAGACATGAGGACTGTGGCTGGACATGAACACAAAAAATTAAAACCAAACAATGATTTTACTTCACCCTCTTTTACAATTTAACTTTCAATAAACAGAACGAAACGGTTAAAAACTAGGAAAACATTCTGAAATAAGCAAATAATACAAGTCTGAAAAACCTGCCGCGCGTTTGAGAAATAACCTCAGCCACGCGTACACAATTTAACCAAGTTTATTCACATTCAAACTAACGCCCCTGGTTTGCGATATTTATTTGAATCCGATACAAAAGGATAAAATTGCTCAGGGCTGTGTAAAACAGATTCCTCTGCATCCACCGCCTGGTGCAGAGCTACAACATCATTTACAATGGCTCCACACTCGCCAGCGGAAAAGGGGGAGCGCGCGCACGCATCACTTCTTTACCATTTCATGACTATTCATTTTCTACCGATTACATTACACACACCGCTCCCTCAAGCACGCATTCCACTTGGTTAAGAGCTCCTTGTGACAAAAGGAGTACGGTGGCGATCCACGGCAAATATAAAAATGCATTCACTTGGATTTCAAAAGTCAAGTGTGTGCTCACAAATGTGACAACTGTGCAATCTTTGCTGCTCAGATTGCAAAAACGGGTTCCTTAGTCAGATGTGTTACGCTTGCCAGAGCGGAGTGGCTTGTAATAATTGTATTCCTAAGCTTTGTCCATCCTGTGGGGAAGTTACAAAAAAATTTAACTGGGCTATCAATCTGCAGCTCACAGCACTTGGGGTGCGCAGTATATAAATAGCAGGGCCGCATTATTTTGACGCAGAGTGGATGACGTAACGTCGCCTTATGAGAACCGTTGGGTTCGAAGGCAGTGTGGGAGAATGATGTGGCTTTCTGCACTGCAGATGATAAAGCAACACTCAAAATTCACACCTTTTGTAAAGATATTTAAAAATATTTAATTTTTTTTGTGTGTAGCATCACGCCGACCCTGCTTTCCCACCATGGTGCATCTGTCCCAGGAAAGGGATCATCTGTGTTTGTCTGAAGATGATTTATGAGTGACACAGTTAAGGCATAACAGTAATTCAACGATGCTACCAATACACAAACAATGCATATAAATGTATTTTATCAACCATCTCCAAGCCTCATGAAATGACCCCGGAATATACCAATAAACATATTACTTTCACACTCATAAGTGCTCATGACCAAACTGTCATTTCAGCCAAACCGAGTTTGTAAATTAACAGAAAACCATCTTGTTGCATTTAGCGGTTGGGATATTTTGGCAATGGGGTGTGAAAAAAAAAGAGCTCTTACACCATGCTACTCTTAACACTGCGCCGCTGCACACCTGTGCTCGACAAAGGATATTGCTTTTTTTCCTCCTTTCCCCGGGCTCCGTCCTTTTTCTCCTTCTTTTCCTTCTCCTTCTCATGATGAATATCCTGAGCGAAAGATAATCACACGCACAAAGATCCCCGGTATAGCCTTAACAATCTGTCGGGGCAAGTGCCGTCAGCGTGCACCGATGAAGCCCGGCACGGCAAACGAGGGGGTGGGTGGCTAGCGCTATGCCAGTGGCGATGTTTATACACTGCACCAGGTACTCATTTGAGGCTGAGTCAACCTAGGGGATTGCCCAGGACCGGTTCATATAATCGTGACTGGTGCTGGCCACTCGCTATTTGCACAATCATAGCTCAAGAAGTGAAAAGAAAACCCGAAGGCATTTCACTGCATTCCATGTGCTTCACAAACTCCACAGCATTAATCCCTCTGGTACATGCCTACTCGTGGAATAGCAATGTGAACTGTACATACATGTGCTATGAAACAAGCGCTATCGCCTGAAATGCTGCCAATTGTATTATTTTTCCTTTTAATGCCATAGTGCTTCTTGACAAATACGTCGATTTCTTTTTTGGAATTGGCGCTCGTGCACCACTGCCCGACACAGCATCGCCGAATAATTTGTACGGAAATGATGCCTCACTTGTAAACACGGGAAGGAGGCTTGAAGTCGGCTATGCGTGGAGGTTAGAGACAACCAGTGGGTTACGAGCGTACCTTCTTGCCACTCGAGGAACTTCCTTTCTCGTGTTTTGAGAAGTCTCCTGCAATCTTCTCCTTGTTGCCAGACACCTTAGAGCTCTTGCTTTTATCCTTGTCCCTCTCCTTGGGAGAGTCAGTGGGGCTGTTGCTCTTGCTGTGCTTCGTCCCCATGTCTTAAAATCACAAGACAAAGAGCCCCCCCTTAGAGCCTGAACAGACTTTTGGGGAAAGTGCAGTTAAGTGAGCACCTATGAAACGCCGGCACGAATCACGAGGTGGTGGGTGGCCAATACCACGCACTGGCCGCCTTTGTTTCCATTGTAGCGATGATTACACAACTGCACCAGGTATTCGACTTAAGGGAGGCCCAGGACCAGTTCAGAAAATTGTCACTGGTGACGATGGCCATGAGCGGGAATCGAACGCGGTTCGTAGCGCACTACGCTAACTGCGATGCGACCGCCGCCCACATACACGCAGGTGCATTTAATGGTCTGCACAACGCGACCAAAATAAAAGACACGCGCCCTTCACAAATGCCTAATGCAAAGGGATTTTCAAGGTAAAATGTTTGTGTTAAAAATGTAGTGTCAATGTAAAACAGGAAAACCAAGTCAATAGGACCCATTTTTCATTATAACTTAATAAGGCAACGGTTCTTCCAAATTAAAATATTAGTCTACTTCATAAAAAAATTTAAGAGTTCAGTTGCCTACGACAAAATAACAAGGAATGCACCCCGGTCTCATCGGACTGAAAAACTAGAAGGGGTACGGCCTGAATAGTGTGCACATTGATAACCATCATGTACGTCTGGTTGTTATAGGCTGCTTCTGGGCTACATGGTCGACGGCAGATGGCAGAGCAGTAACATCTATTGTTATACCGTACTTTATATGCCCACCGCCTTTACCAACCCGCACCGACCAACAAGTATGGTCAAAGGACCTGTACGGTGTGGGGAGAGGGCACTATGTACACTACAAAAGTGCTGTAAACGCACACATTTAGTTCTTCCAATCTTGAACGATAAAACACTCACAAGATGTACGTGTGTGTGTATAAACAGCTGAGATGAGCTACTTACTCAGGCCGTTTTCATCTTTCCGGCGCTTGTTTTCGTTGGACGGATCTCGCTCAGCCCCCGAATGGTCCTGTGCAATAAGGGCACAAAAAACCAGCCCCCTTCATGAACCAAAAAGTATTGGCTTACCAGCCATTATCAGTCTAATGGAGAAAGTTTGGTAGTCATTTAAAAACTGCATCTATTTTTATACTCTAAATATTGATTGCATCACAACATGTGAAAATCCATTTTCTCAGAATTATTCCTTAAACTTCCATTATTTCCTCAATCATTTAATTCTCAAAAGCAGTGCAAGTTATATTAATGTGTAGTTAATACAATTGTCGATGAGAAATGCCGAAGGAGACTCGAATATATTTTTTTTATCAAATCTCAACTCGCTAATCGTGACAATTGCATCAATTTCCTCACGGGAGGATGTTTGCATGCCTGAAGATTGGCAACACTTTGAGCCAGCAAAAAGTAAACGTGCCATCTTGTCAAGGAAAACATTGCTCCATTTAACATTCAACAGTTGGTATGCCATTGCGAACGGGGGTCGGCGGAAGACCGTTACCATCGCACCGCTTTTGCACGAAGTAGGGCCACCTGCACAGGTAGAGTCACAGGAGGGGGCGGCGGGGGGGATGCCGTACCCGCTTGCGTTCCTTCTTGTCGCGATCGCGCGAGCGCTCGTGAAACTGCTCCCTCCTCTCCACGTCCCGCTCTCTGCTGTGGGAGCGCCCGCGGGCCCCACCCCCGCTGCCGAGCTGGTGTAGGTTTTGGAGCTGCCCGGGGACGAAGCCACCAAGCACAGCACACGTTAAGCTCTCAGTAGCCGCCTCCGGCAAGCCATTCACCTGCAAACACCTGAGGCAATTGCAACTCAGCCCAAAGTTTCATCTAAAATGAGTCAACATTACCCAAATGGAAAATAACGTTGGTACTATAACGAAAAGGACAATTGGAAATTGCTGCTGACCACTTTACATACAGCTACCAACACAAAACCCTAACTTAAGGTAGTATAAAAATGTACTTTCAGAAAAATGGCAACGGTAAAGACCAATGGGTAGCATGCAAACCTTGGCAGATGGGTCTCTGAACTCTCCCTGTCCATCCTGTTGGGGGAGTGAGAAGGGGAGACGAAAGATAAAGAGACCCGAGCTGAGGAGCAGGACGGCAGCAGCACGGCATTCTGGGAACCAGCGGTGGGCACTCCTCCAATCCGGCATGATGACGGCCATCTCCTCCCACCTCCTTGGAAAGAGAGGCGGCTTGGCAGAACAGGTTAGGACTTGGGAGGAACTTTTCTGCAGAAGAACGATGAGATGCAGCCTCCTCCAAAGCAACTGAATTTGAGAGAAGTCCAGCTCTTTCGACTCATGAACTAAAGCTCCAACCCAAACCATGGCCTCCTTCGAATCGCCATCATTAACCCTAAAGCAGCCCGGCGAGTTTCAGATCCACATCTGAGTTTTGGTGAGCAGCAAAGCAACGTTCACAACCTGCTCATGGTTTCAAGTTACAGATGACAAAAATGTAGAAATATACAATGTCAGCGAGTGCACGGTGTAACTTGACTACTTCAAAACAATATTTACATGTATGCCTGAGAGGCATGTAGCTGCCTTTAGATCATTATCTTGACAATATGAGCACTATTCCAGTGTCACAATGTAAAAAAAAAAGTACAATTGCAATTCAATGGAATTATACCGGCGTCACATTGCAACATTTAGTTCAGGAAGCTAATGTCACACAATGATTAAGTCACGAATGCTTAAGTGTAGTCTAAACTGTAAATGTATGAGGCTCAAACATTTAAGTTACATTTTCACAGACTAAAGCTTAACAAAAGTCCATTGTTGTAAGAAAATACATTCAATTACATTACATATAGAAAAAAATGTAATATACACAATGTACATTGAGGTATTGATCACAATTTACTGGATATAAAATCTTAAAAACATCTTTCCAATTACCATCCATTTTACGTCGCTTTTAAAATAATCTACGTTCAGAAAAAATCGCGTGACGCAAAGCACAAAGTGGTTCCGATTTACAAAGCGAGTAAAGTGCACACTGAGCGAGTAGTTTACCTACTGCACCCCATCCCTCAACTAACGCCCGTGCATGTGGCAGAATCATAGTGCGATACTTAGAATGCTGGGAAGCAAAGCACCCCTTTAAATGATTATCGTTGGCAATCACAGCACAGGATTTTTTTAGCTCCACAGACAGCGCCAACCTGATCAGGAAATCTTCCAAACTCACGCAGCTCGTGGTCTCCCTCAACCGGCCGTACCGATGGCAAATCGCGCCACGAGAGTGCCAGGGTTTTTATTTCATTTTTTTTACCCTGGGCTCCACGCGGCACCATCGCTCGCTCAGCGCAAGGGCCATCCATCGCCTTTCTCCAGCGGGGAGGGGAGGGAAGTGCGGGCCGGCTTGGGGAGTGGGCTTTGCTGGACACGGCCGGCGCGTGCGGTGACATCCTCAAGGGTGGAGACGCTACGGAGGAACCAACGCCAGCAAGAGTCCACACGAGCTCGAGCGCCGGAGACACCAACCATTCGGCGATGGAGGAGGTGGGCTGCCTACAGCTGTGGATTTTCTACAGGGGGCTTTTACACACTGGAATGCTTGGCGACTGCTGGCAGGACTTCTTGAAGGAACTTAAAAATGCTCAGGATCAGAATGCTCTCATGGTATTTTGGGAGGAAAAAGAAATAGGTGGATATGGAAAATGAAAAATATATTTTAGAGGCGGCATCCTGTGCATCATCTTCCCCTGGTCTTCCACTGAAAGGCACCGAAGGCATCATCATCTTCACTCCTTCCTCTTCCTCCATCTTCAGCTTCATTCTCCTACAGCAATCTGGCACACTTTTCTTGGCTATCTCTTTTTTTTCTTGACGATTGCACTTTTTGTAAAACGACTGGGACCCGTGTATGTACAAGGCACTTTCAGCTCTGGCTCCAACCAAACTCCGAAAATATTATTTTCTTTTTTTTTTCCACAATATATAACTAAAAAATCTAGGTCCATTAAAACTTTTTACAAGATCTATTTTAATTTAAATTTAAGAAAAAAGCCTGATCTTTTTTTTAAACGGCTTTGTATTCCATTTCTGCTTTAGTCCACAAAACACTGAAGAAGGTGCATGATGGTTGAAAGGAGACCTGGTCGCCCGAAAAAGCTTCATCCTTGTAGAACGCGTTGCAAGAATACTTTAAAAAATGAATTGCTGGGATGACCAATATTTCCGGGTATTTCCTGCAGAACTCCAGACAGCAGCAGCTACTTCCGAGGAACCCCTCTCTCTCTCTCTCCCCTTCTTCCCATTCTCGTGTTGTTATACGATACTAACCTTTACAGCGGAGGCATGGGATGGCGAGGTGTGGCTGTCGAGCTTACGCCGCTTTTGCTCTGCAATGACAGAAAGGCACAAAGCACACGGTCAGGTACCATTCCTGGGATTACGTGCATGCTGTTCCAGTTTGGAACCAAGAGCACACATCATCGACACTGCACGCAAGTTAACTCTCGATTATCCGTGGGCGGATTAACCGTGCTTTCAAAAAACAAGTAAATGTTTATACGGGCGTTTGCTAAATATCAGCTGCTTATCGTCACCCGTCTAGGGTCAGCGTTAATGTGAATGTAAACATGTCCGCACGTAAACAGATTACTTTGACAATAACAGATGGCACACCTGTCTTGACACAAATTATATTTTGATAAATAATAGAAACTTTTTCATTGTCCAATTTGTATGTTTTGCATTATCTGTGCTCTTGATTTATGCAGTTCATCCCCTCTGCACCCCATTACCTCATATTATGCTTACTGGTGAACTTCAGCAAGTCTGGCCTAAGTACAACACTTTATTGATGCTGGATGAATAACAGAAATTCACCAGTCCAATTTTGGTTCATTTAGCTCTTACAAAACAAAAGAGAGCGTGAAAACCAGGAGCTGCAAAAATAGATTTAGGCGGACACAAAACTTGCCTCTATCAGAATCTGACATATCCAAGCGCGGCGTGGGCGACTTCAAGGTCCCGGAGCTCGACGACGCCGAAGGGGACGTCAGGTTGGATCTCTCGCTCTTTTGCCCATCCTTCGACTTGCCCTCTTTCTCCTTGCCGAAATCTCGCTCCTGCCGACCCTCCGAGCCGCCAGCCGGCGGCGTGGAAGTCGGCGGCGGCAGCTGTTTTGACTTCTCCTCCTTGCCGAAGGAGGACTTGTCGTCCTTTTTCGCCTTGTCGCGATCCTTATCCCGGTCGGACGACTTTGCCGTGCGCTCCTTGGGCTCCCCCCTGCTTCCACGCTCGTCACGGCCCGAGCGCTCGTCACGAGACGTGCGCTCCTTGCTGCTGCTGCTGCCTCCGCCTCCGGCCTTGCCCTCCGGAGTCCCAGCTTCCCTGTCCCACCGCTCCTTGTCTTTAGTCATCGACGGGTCCTCTTTGTCCTTACTGCTTTTGCTACTGAAAAACAGCGGGTGGCCGTCAATGTTGAGCATGTGTAAAACGACGCAGCTGCAACAGTTCACAAGCATCAGTGAATAAAATGGCCAACGATTTCTTCTCAAGTCTCAGTCGCTTTGTTTGCTTTAGAATCACATGCAGCATAATCTCAAGAGGAGACAAAACAAACTCCCGGGATCCCATTAAGCAAACGCCTTCAAATGAAAACTCACCTGGTGGAGTTGCTCCCATTTCCTGCTGCCTTCCCAGCCATAGAGCTGCTACTTTTCCCCGTGGGTTTCCCACCACTGGACAGCTTGTCCTTGGATTTCTCTGCAAGTGGCGAGTACAAACATACAATTATTATACAACATGCAATGCACCTTTACATGCAGTCAATAGTTAAAACATATATTGCGCGCTTCTTGTGTGTTTACAAGCAATTAGCTACATTCAGCGAGGCGACCTCCATGTTTATGCAAAAGGAGTGCCGTACAGGCAGAGATGATGCTGCCCCTTCTTCCTCACGCACATAACAAGGGTGTCACCCCAATTGCCTAAATGGCCGATATGGGCTTCTTTTATTTTTTTATTTTATGAACTCTAAAGTGTAGTGAAATGAATACGCAGCAAATACTTTCCATCGCAAGGGTTATGTTCTTGAAAATAGCCGAAATCACCAAATCGGTAATCCGCAAACTCAAAGGCATATGGGAAAACTGGGGTTTGGTTCACGGTTTGTAATACAACTCCTTTTTTATGTTACCCTACATTCAAACAGGAAGTATTCTGAATTAAAGTGTTATAACGTGTATGGTAAATGTATCAAATGAAAATAATGAATGTAGTGTAAAATACTCTACTGTACACTACAGGAAGAAAAATCACACGGCTGAACCTCACTGCCTCACTAGAGGCTGGAAACACCACGTGACCTGGGACCCACGATGGGCCGCTTGGGAAAACTCGATGGAGACAAGAGTGTTCTCCTGCGGTAGCATCATCGCGAGCAAAACAGTTACGACGCATACAGGAATCTCGCGGTCAACTGCGAATGGTTGAGCCACAGGGGTGCGATCGATGAACTGTGCCTCAATAAATTTAGCACTAAATCGCTAAATCGCAAGAGCTAAACTCGCAAGAGAAAATGGTTTGCCGGGATGGTTTTTTGGTGTAGTCATTGGTAACAGGACTGAGACCATCAACTCGCTACACTTGAGAATCCCGGTTTAATCACAGACCGCCACCTGGATTCAGAGACAGGACCTCAGCGGTGCCAACTCAACCGTCCTGACCCGAGTCACCCGGTCACCTCCCAAACATTTCTTAAAATCCACCAATGTTGGGCGAGTCTGCAGGGGGGCGTGACTCACCTCCATCGCCCTGGCTGCCGTCGTCCGCGCGGCCGCCCGAGGTCATGTTGTGCGCGGTGCCGTGGCCCTCGTTCGACTGCCCGTTGGCCTGCGCGGGGCTGGTTGACGAGCTGTGCGTGGTCGGCGTGGAGGAGGGGGTGCCCGCCGCCTTGGGTGGCTCCTTGTGGTGGAAGTCGTTCTCGGGCACCATGGCCACCTTCTTGCTTTTCAGCTGCCCCGAGTAGCTGCCAATCACGTCACGCCAAGTTTAGAGCCGGGGGAGTGGTGGCGGGCGGGGGTGAGAGGGAAAGGTGCGGTTCGGGTTCGGCGTGCGGTTGCGCAGTAGAGTCGTGTGGCAACCCGAGGGGAGGTGAAGGATGTGGAGGCTCTGCTAACCGAAAAGGCCGGCCACCAAATAATCGGGACATCACCACTAATGCCTTATGGACGGCAAATGAAAAGCTATCAATTACAATGACACCGTCATTCATTGACAGGGCCGAGTTGTCCTGTTAGTTGTGAACATGGTTTTTTTCTAACGCTTAAGACAAAATATTTAAAGGAGCACTGAAGAACCGACTAGTCGTGATTATTTACCATTCATCCGTGTGATCGCAAATCACTGCCAGATAAAAACAATTATGTGCCAAGATTTTCACAAGCAATGTTTTCACAACTTGGCTAGTCATAAACTAATTGGTCAGGTTTCTGATTATAGGATCATTTAATATTGTCGATGTACAATATCCTCTACATGAATCACAATGTTATGTTTTATGCCTTATGTTTTCAGAATACGTATAATGGCCACTGTTGAAATTTTTCGTCACTGCAATTCATTATCAAATTAGTAGATGCCAACGATGACGACTGTGCCTACGCATATATAAGTTTTGATTTGTAAGCCAAAGGAATATTTTTCCCCACGAGCCATCAGTCTTTTGGCCGACCAAGGTCACCGTTACCCCATGGCGAGAGCGTAGAGGTCGGGCCGTTTCTCCTTCTCATCCTGGCAAATCTTCTGCACGCGACGCTCCAGTGCCTGGCCCAGGTTCAGCACTTTGGGGTAGAAGGGCAGGATCTTGGTGAGCACGATGAGGATGTTGCGGATGTGCGTGTACTCGCCCGTCTCCAGACAGTTCACCGATGCCTGTGGGAGAAATTCAACAACCGATTTGCATTTTCAACATTATTCACACACACGAATCATTATGTAACTATTCATTGATTAGAACTGACCATTACAGAGGGAGTGAAATTTCACAATCCCGCATATCGTGCACAAGATGGCAGGAAAATAAGTCTAATGGACATTTTATAAAGGCAATACAATGCATATACAATATCTCTAATGAAATAAAATTATGTGAAGGAAAACCACTGACAATTAAATCCCCCAGTGGTGTTAATTTTATCGACCCCAGAAGGAAGAACAGCCGAGTCAACTCCTGGTCAAGATTGAAACTCGCAATCTTCTGATTGCTAATCGCTTATTCTAACCATGTACCAATCTGGCCGGATTAGCACGGTTGGCTACGTACGGTATGAAAGAAATTCAACATACATACATATACAAATAGCAAACTTGGTAATTCGCACTTTTGCATGATGCGAATGTTATATGGCCTCATGTTACTTCCTAAAATAATTCACGCAAAATTCCAATCATCGGTCGGCTAGCGGAGCACTTGCGCCGTTGTTATTACACTGCAATGTGGATCTGGTGACAGGAGTTCGATGCAATCGTGAGGTGGGCAAGGTGGGCGAGGATCCATGGTACACTCAGGGGCCACGCAAAAGGGCAACACACGCCCACCTTTGTGAGCTTGTAGTGCCACTTGTAGACGACGTGACGGAAGTTCTCGTAGTCCAGATGGTCCGCTTTGTTGGCGCCGTCCGAGCCCACGGCCCGTAGGATCGTAATGAACCCGGGGAAGCTCCCGCATTCCTGACGGTGAATAATGAAACAAATTTTACATTTGACCACATTCATGCTTCATCTCCAATTTTATATTTCAAATTGTCCCACGAGCAACAAGTCTTGAGATAAAAATAAATATCCATTTGGAACCCCTTGCAGCGAGCAATACATCAGCTCATGTCACAGAATTTCCAAGGCAATAGATCACTCCTTATCCACACTCGGGGAAAATCTCTCATAGGCTGTTTTGTATGCCTTTAATAAAGAGTGTTGTTGCAAGTTAACTGGATTGTTTTACTATTAATGAAGTGAATTACCATGGTATACAGGTGAGTGCACTGGACTCGGTCAAGGCAGCAAGGAGTGTAAAAATGTCTCGACCTTCCACGAGCACATTACACACATCATCAATACCGAGCACACTTCCAATAATCCGCCGTGACATACCACACCGTAGGGCAAAGCGTGGAGCATTACTAACCATTCCAAACCCAGGCAAGCGAGTTAAAAGTACATGAAAAGGTAAGGGTGAACCCGGTTGACAGTGACTGGGGTGCTATTTCAAGCGGCGCAGACCTTTTCCCCTACGTTTTTGATGGATGTTTTTAATAACACAAAGCCCGCCCTGCGCTTCACCTTGTCGTAGATGGCGCGGTCGCGGTGCCAGCGCGTCACCGTGTCCAGCATGCTGCACAAGAAGCGCCCGTAGCGACTCGCCTCGTTCTCCGTGCAGCTTGCCACTGTGTAGATGATGTCCGAGAAAACCTGGCGCGACAAACGTAAAAGATTATTCGGCTTGCTTGTAGATGAGTGAAATGCACCAACTTCGTCTCTTCGCAAGTGACACACTTAGTGCAGAAAAAAACATGAGATTGCACAGATGGAGCCGTCCCGCAGTGGTTCACGCGCTGCACTGTGGTGAACCTGGTGACCTGATTCTAGATTTGAAGTTTTCGTGACTGCAAGGATTCATACTCTTTGTTTTTTTCAGGTAAAGTCACGTAGGTAAAAAATGTAAATAAATAAAATCACGACGTTTCGGGCGCAACACAAGCGGTGTGCTTTCGCTAAGTTGTCCCCACCTGAAGAAGGATGCTTGTGTTGCACCCGAAACGTCGTGATTTAATTTATTTTATTTTTTTACCTGATGACCTGAGTTTGTTAGCCACAGTTAACATTAGTGGCGAGTGATATCTGTACACTGAGGTCCTCCCTTCATCAACTCTGACCGGCCTGGTGACTGATAGTAAAGTAACCCACACGATCAACATGTCGTGGAGAGGCCTTCATCCAGCAGAGGATTGGTCAAGGGCTGCAACAATGCAAGTTTTATGCGTGCACTGGTGTGTAACGTTTCTGATTAAAATCGATTCTTCCGCTCAAGACACATGCAACAAAAATTGCACATCTAAGAATATTATTTATAAGTTGAGAGAAATATCTCCTTTGAATCAGCGCCCTGTGTTAACATGGGACATGTTTCACAATCATCAGGTGTACAAAAATGTAATTTTCTCAGTGGGTTATCCTTTGTGCAGCGTGATTGGCACAAGTGCTCTTGCAGAAGTACCCGGTCGTAGCACAGGAGCGTGGAGAAGTTGTTGGTCCTGAGCTGGTGCACGAGTTCCACAAACTTGGCGCAGTAGACTGCATCGCTCGACGTGAAGATGCAGCGCGGGAAGACGCACAGCTGCAGGAACTTCGTGATGGTCTCATTCTTCGTTGACTCTGTAAAGCGGCAGGGAAAAAGTTGTGGGTGGGGAACAGTCAAAATCAAGAGAGAATTATAACACCATGAAAAGCCAGTAGAGCGAAGCTCCTGCATTTTAATGAGCAGTCTCCCATGGTTAAATCATTGAGGTTTGAAGCCTCAAATACACAAATTAATGCACTGAAAAATGTATTAAATTAGGGCTTTCAATAACTCCAGCATGCAAAGAAAACTCTTATAAGTTTGGGCCTATTGAATTGACTTCACAAGTGGTTCTGTGATGTCATCTTCCTGGGATATTACATTGATACGAGGTGGTGCACAGGCTTGCTCTAAGAGTTTCTGCACGCAAATTTAATCTCATGGCATCATGTCCCATAGCAGAAAAACACTATTTGTAAACAACACTTGAATATTTCAATAGACTTAAATGCTTTGTGTAATAGAGGTGCGGAAAGCTTTTAGCCAACAATATCTTGTAATTGTGACAGTCTTGGGAAAGTCACGTAGAAGGGAAATAATAAAAATAAAACATGTTTTATTATTTCCCTTCTACGTGACTTTACCGAAAGAACCAATAAGATGAATCCCTGCAGTCACGAAAGCTTTAAATCGAAATTTTGTCTTGGTAAGGCTGAAGTCAAGAGCTTGGCATTTTGCGTGCGCGTCGTGTTGAGGGAAAGAGGGGCGTGTCGTACTTGCAAGGAACCAATTGTCCTTCTCCTGCCGTAGCCGAATCAGCACTCGATTCCCGTGTTCTTGTTGCTTCTTCTCTTCGTCGTTCAGCTTGTCCACCAGTGCCATGCACCGCTCCTTTTCCTTCTTCTTCTTGTTTGGAGGCTGCGGAGTCAAACGCGGGAAAGCACCAGTCAGCCGACAAAATTATTTGCTTGCTTTAATATTCGGGCAGCTCCGTGTAGTCTCGCGGTCAGCTTGCTTGCCAATAAATGGAGTTATCACAGAACATTGTCCGCAATAATGCAGAGAAAATTCAATGTGCACCACTGTCAGTGTACATTTACTATTACAAGCCTTAAAAACTAATTAAAAGTTGCTTGCAACCAAACAGCAAAATGTATTTCCCCTGATTCACATCCCCTTTGCAATGGTTAATCTAAAGGAGGTAAATTAACCGAGCTTAGTTGAAATGTTTTCAAGCAATTTGGGAATAATTTGAGTCACTTATGAGAATTAGAAGCATTTACTTTCTCCAAAGAAACCTCACTGGGTATCAACTTTTTTCAGTAGGTCCTGTTTTTGATCTTCAGCAAATGTCTTCCCAAAGCAGTGTTTTTTCAGTTGGAGCAAACTGGAGTACACCGCAAACACGAAATAACAAAGATCCACTGGGTGGCGTAATGGTAACTTGTGCCTCAAAGTAAGGACCTGGGGGGTTTGACTCCTGACTCGGGCGCCTTTCAGTGCCGAGTTTTTGTGTTCTCCCCCTGTTCTGCAGGACTTTCTTCCAAGTTATCCAGTTGTGTCCCATAGCAAAGAAAACTTACAATGTAACTGATAGTGGCCAAACATCCAAATGGTGAGAAATTATCTGCACATTACATCAATTACACGTATAAACATCGTCTCCCACTTGTAAAACTTGTCAGGACCCTCCTAAAAAAGTGTTGAGACTCAGTGAGGCTTTCTTGGGCAAACACAAGCAAGAAAATAAATAAAAATAATCAACTGGTTCACCAGCCCAATGGTTGTACTTACAACTCCTGCCTACCATGCAGTCCAGCGAGTTTGGGGCATACACCAAAATCCACCAACCATTGGACTACCACTGACCCATACGACAAGAGGAATTACGGTCTGGGGTAGTGGTCCAACACCAGCCGCGGTCAAGAGGACCATACACTTTAAAAAGCTTAACATCAGCGATGAGTGCACACCATCCCCCGTTACGCTGTGAAAGCCACGCACCATGTCCTGCGTGTCGTCGATGGCGCGCAACTGTGCCCTGAGCTTGCCGACCTCGCGCTCGTAGCTCGCCGTGGGCACCGACAGGTCATACATGCTGAGCGTCCAGAAGGTGCCATAGAACTGTGGGCTGATGTCCTCCCAGACGCGCGTCGGGTGAAGCGCTGTCACCGCCTCCTGCACGGGGCTCATCACCGCCATGCTCGCTTGGATGTAACGCTGCGTCTTGTTCAGTTTGTTGCCTTTGTCGGCCTTCTTGAGCTCCTCGTACTTTGACTGACGGCAGACACAGGGCGAGGGATGCAAGCGAGATAAAATAGACGATCGCGCCCGAGTGACTGATGCAACGCTAATAGTGTTCTAGAACAGTAACACGACTGAGATTTGGCACAGATATTGCCAAGTAAAAATTATGAACAAAATAAATCTGTATAATTTGGGCACTCAAAATGTATATCTCAGAGATAATTTGGTTTTACTTCCTAGGGCAGCCTGACATTCTAAATTGCTTTAAGTCTCGCGGCTAACACTAATAACATATACAATCATCATCCTTGATGAACCAAACCATCACTTGCTTTTAGCATATTTATAAAATGACATTAGTATTGTGTTTACATTACATTTTATCATGACAATTTCACCAGGCAACTTTCAACAACCCACAGTTCTTAAATAAACTGGTTGTGAATATATTGCTTTTCTGAGCTGATTATTATCAGTGGTAGTAAACCTGTTATTATTCATGTGCAGTGCATCAGACATTATGTAACAAGCGATTTTGCAAAGGGATCTCCACAATGCAAGGAAAGTTTATCATAAACATTGACTCTTACAAATGCCAATTATCCACATACCAGAAGCTAAATCATCAATATTAATTGATGAATTTCGCTATTATTGTATGTATGAATATTCCCGCCCTAGATGGCCACCAAGGGAGGTTCACGTGCCCAAGAGGATGTCTATCACGGAGATGGAAATAAAGGATTAACTCGTATGCAGGTGCTAGATGGATTGTTGCATTGTGAGAGATGCTAACAGCTTGGGGAAGCCTTCATCCAGCAGTGGACTGATCATGGCTAAGGATGATGAAAGGACGGATAGAGGAATTTTCGAACACTCACCATGATCTGGTGTGCGTACATCGGCCGGCAAAGGAAAAAGGCGGCGTCGTGCGGCGCGTGAAACTGCAGGCACAGCATGTCGATGGGCGCCATGCGTCGAACGTAGTCCTCCGTGCTCATGTTGGATGCCAGGAATCCTCCAAACTGCACTAGCGTGTCATGGCACTGCCGGGGAAAACAGAATCTGTGTCATGATGCACGTGTGATTGCAGACCGTGGCGACGCAATGTGTTCGCTGGGCCAGCAGGGAAGTTACGAGCAGTTCTGTGGTTGCTCAGAGGCACCTCTGATGCAACAGAGCAACATTAATAAAGTACATGCTCACAAACCAAGAGATCACTCAATAAATCAATCATGAGACTCATAATGGTGCATGCCTGTAATCCAGCACTCAGAAGGCTCAAGTTGGTGGAAATATTTTAAACCAAGAAATCCCAAGCCTAATTTTCATGTTTTGAATTATCAATAGTTTTACTTTAACTGGGCTATTCCCTATCGAACTAAACCAGATAAGAGGCATGAATGTAGTGTGTGCCAGATTATGGAGCGGCTCTGCTTCTTGTAGAGGTGGTTGCCCAAGTCTCAAGACAATTTTTCAGGAGGATACTACAATGGGATGTGTGGTCACAGTGTTTAAGGAGTTTAACATGTAGGCTTTCGCGACCAGTATTATTAATAAAGGTTTTTGGGTTAGATCGCGTTATTATAAATGTGTTGCAACCCTCCACCACCCGACACATCCAATCAGTAAAAAATGTGTCACATTAACAAAACGCCAATTAGTTACTTCAGCCCACCGGTGTGTTTTAATTATTAAGTGTTTAAGGAGTGTGTTGGATGTGGGAGGAAACTAGTGTACCCAGGGAAAGCCTGTGCAGATTGAGAGATGTCAAGGTATGCACAGACAGGTTAAAAAACACTTTTGTTTTATGTATCGTCTGTTTTCATTTAAGCCTTCGGTCATTCAGCTATCAACATAACCGGCACGTGCATTAAATGTGCGAATGGGTGGGGAATGTCACATTTTCCATGTATTATTCAATTTTTCACGTGCTGGACCAAACACGAACAAATCAAGAGTAACAGCAGCATCAAATGTGTATGTGGCAGTGAAATGTGTGCGGACCGCACCTGGTCGTAGAGCTTGCCGACGAGCTTGAGGTGCTTGGCGCCGCCCTCGTGGAAGACGACGCCATTGCGTTGCTGCGCCATGAGCAGGCAAAGCGGTAGCGCCAGGTCGTGGTCCAGCAGGGCATCCTTGAGACGCTGTGACGATTTCTTCGTGTTCCTGATCTGCCCAAAGTAGCCACCCTGCAGGAACACATGCACACACAAGCAAAGCGCCACCGTGATGGTTACTGTATTATATGTAGCTTTAATTTCGCCATAATGAAAGTGTCATAACCTAGCAAATTTTCTTTACTGTATTTGACGTAATACTAAAAACAAGTGTTTATTAGAAATGCCACTATTTACTAGGGCCATAACAAGGTCGACCAGTAGAGTGTTCTCCGCTTGCTGCAGAGGCTCGTGAATATACAATTAGCATACAATGTATAATTTCCATGAATAAATTTCACACACAAGGTTCAAAAACAAGCATAGGGTGTTTGTGCAATTTGTTCTAATAATAACGTTCTCCCTGCTCACCTTGAGCCAAGGTCGAGGTGAATCTAGATTTATGATGTCAATCATCAGTCATTGTCACCGCGTCACATTGGGGGGGGGGGGGGGCAACGGCGCTGTTTCTCATTCTTCAGGACAGTATCCACAAATTTTTCTCCTACTTTCCGATAAACAGATAAAAAAATATATATATTTTTAAGATAATGGATTTAACCGTAGATCGGGCCCAAAGGTAAAATAAAATAAAAATGCAGGACATTGAAATACAAGCTTTGGCTAGTTTATGAAATTCACAGAAAGCACTGCCTCATTGCCAGTGATGGAAGCAAATCACCAATAAAAGGTTCGCAGCACATCAATCGGGTCGTGTGTGCATAAAACAGCATTGTCAGTTAATGCTCTTAACAAACTTGGCTGAAACGCACGGCAGGAGACTCCAGCGCTGAATCATTCATTATCCATCTCCTGGGGTTTAGATTAAAGCCCTCCGTGAATAATGGGGTAACGCAGCTGCCCCTCCTCACCTCGGCTCGGAGGAGCTCTCCCCCGGCCATCGCCTCCAGCTGCTCGTTGGTGATCTCCTCCGTGATCTCGATGCCGGCCATCTTCTGCACCACCTCCTTGAGTATCAGCAGGTCAAAACTGCGAGGCACACGGAGCTTGTATCAACAAAGCGGCCGCTATTTTCCACGAAGTGACATCACAGCGCTTGTGCCAGGCTAAGTAACAAGTAGAGGCCACGTGAAGTTTCAAAGGTTCGCTGGCAGGTCATAAGACAGAACCAGGTGTTGTGGGTGAACTGACTGAGATGAATAGATGCACCACCTGTGCTTCCCACTCCCAACAAACTTGCATCACAAAAATGTTGACCAACGCTCACGCACCATTTTTTTACTTGCATGTTAAGTTGAATATGTGAACTGGATTGCCAATGGTTTTAAAGGCTACAAGCAGCAGCTTGAATATTTAAGTAGCCCATTTGTTTACACTAGTTTTACTCCCAATTAAAGATCATATTTTTTCTCAACAATTAAAAACAAAAATATCACAAGTTGTCTTCCACTACATGTAAAGTATCTTAAGTTCTGATTGCAATTAAAATTCCCACTGGATTGCATTGCAAGTGATAAAATACAAGCAGCGGTGTACAAACACCATGATTTGATTGAGGCTGTGGGCTTCGTATCAATATCTCCATGATAAATATCGACATCAGTCGCACCATACGGATGCTTACCTCTTCCCAGCCTTGAGCTGGTTGGCCACGTACTGCAGGAGGCCAGTGAGCTCTATTGGGTACTTGCGAAAAACAGCTCCACAAAAGCTTGCGAGACCTGTAAAACAACCCACACAGGTTCCTGCTCACCCTTGCACCAAGCTGGAGGAGCTGCATGACACACGATAATGTGAGTGGGCAAAGCTCCAGTTGAGAAGCCGTGTTTTGGTAGCGACACTCGTAAGAGTGATGATGGATGAGAGTTGAGAACATGGCACTTGCAAAGGGGCAGCAAACGTAAACAAAAAAGCCCAGTACCACAAAATTATTGATATTGATTGAGTGTTAATTTGTGTAAGCCGATTAAAGATAAGGATAATTAAGGATGATTAGGTAAAGAAACAAACAATAAAAACAAGCTGGCAAGTCAGATCATTATAACTATCTATCTTGTTCAGGGACTTGATTAGATGAAGAAATATGCACATGTAAACACTAATGTACACATCAAGCATACGAGCTTACTTCCCTACATAATTATGTATATTGCATTATGGGTTTTTTTCTCATCTCATATGAAAAAGCTTTTTTGAAACGGATTTGCAGCAATCATGCTCAAACTTTACAAATCCTCGTAAGGCTATTGGCAAGCTGTGACGTAATTTTGTATATACCGCACGTAGCTAACCGTGCTAATCAGTGTCTGGTTTAAGGGCTATGACATTTAAATGGAAACAGCTTAAGTGTTATTGAAAATGTATGTACTTCGAAGGGCCATTGATCGAATGCCACTGATTTTATATATATATCATTTTAAGGCACCGTTGTTGACGAGTGTGTTGAGTTTATTGTGAATTGTGCACAACTGTAAATCAATCCACATTCTATTTTATTGAGCATAACAAAACGAAGTAAATCACCTCTTGAGAATGAGGGACCCTGAAAGACTAAAATAGGTTGGCTATTTGGCGATGGTTGACCTATTTTCTTTCCATACTAATCAAGAGTGGAGAAATACTGTTCGGCAAATACAAAACAACGGGTCATTAGATTCCAACACTGGGTAACGGATGAGTGTAATGTAACCTCTACAAGTTGGAATGATGGGCTACATAGTTTATCACAGTGTGCTGTGAATCCCCTCCTGCAGATTCTTACTTTGAAGCCAAAGGGAGATGGTGGTGTCATCGTGCTTCATCTTCTCCTTGTCTGGATTCGCGAGCGCTTCTATGATACAGTCTGTGGCATTCAGTCAAGGAAAACATCCTCCCTCCTAAACACTGAACCTGTCCAGTAACAATGTAGCTAAAATCATGTTTCTTTCTAGCTCACAAGATAAACAAATAAACAAGGGTCAACAACGCTGGTAAAAAAAATCATTGTCCATGATCAATCCACTGCTGGTATAAGTACTCATACCAACGTGCCTCCAGACATTTCTTAATCAATGGATATAAGCTGCTAAGACATAGAATGAAAAACATGGCTGGTAAAACAAGTGTGAGAAATACATGTCATTAACTTAAGTAATGTGATTAATAATGTCTACATTAAATATGAATGGTGCCACATTTTTTAATCAATTGTGCACAAGCTTACTCTGTACAAATCAGTTTGCATTCAAAGTAAAAGTGCCAAGACTGCAGCAGGATTCGACTTTGGTCATATGAAAAACCCGATGGGCAAAAAGGATACAGGCAAGCACATCATACGAGAGGGAGGTGAGGTACTTGAGCGAGTCCACCACTGGGTTGATCAAGTTGTCATATTTCTGGATTTGGGATAAGATCTGTAAAATAAATACGAAACAGTGGTGTTAGACAGGGCATGCAAACATCTTTTAGGTGTCTAAAAGCGATAGGGAACTTGAGGGGTTAATTATAGGGCATAAGAACCTGCACCAAAATTCAATAAGTTGACGTGTTCGCGCGCTTTGAGCGTTTTAAAACATAGAAAACATTTAACTCTGATGTTTCACTCATAGTAAAGGCACATTTAAAGCTGTACATCAAAGTAGCCATTGCAACAAAAAAACAGAAATATACAATTATAGGATGCAAGCTGGACTGTAAAATGAGTGCAATCATTTCCTACAGAAAATGAGTTCAATCATGGCAGCACTTACTGCCGGCCTTGCCGTACATTTCAAGTGAAAAGGAACCTGTGCCTTGTCAAGACTGAATGCTCCATGTTCAGCCAGAAATTTCCCGTGACCCCATTCAGACAGAGCAAATGAAGTATAACGCAATTGTGAGCAAGGTCAGCAGAGGTGCCCTGTCCTCATATTTCTCGATTTTAACCACTCGTGGATGAATCCCACATAGCTCACTCGTCGATTGCCTGGGCGTGCAGGGACAAATTACACTGGCCGAGTGGACGGACAAAGTCTACACACAGCAGGGGCCGTGGAGGCAATCGCCCGTTACACGCTGCCTGTCGAGCACCGGGACAGCAAAACGTGCATCAAAACAATGGCGCAGCACTCTGCAACCGGAACGCGAGCACTAACATTATGTGGACAGAAACAATGACACACAAGCTTATCTAATGGTGTGTCAGAATTGTACTGCTTTCAGGACTAGTCTAGACAGAGAGTAGGTTTTGTCGTGCAAAGTGTTGAAGATTTTCCAGACATTTATATTTTCAGCATGGATGTTTTCCTAAATTAAATCATGTGGAAATAATAAAATGCACAACAAGCCATTTAAAGCAGTATAAATTGGTATAGTATTCCTAAACTTCTGAATAAATAATAATCGCATGTAAACAATTATGTACATATGTTGAACTTCTTGCGCACCGTAATCTAGCCAACCATGCTAATCGTGTGGTGATGCGAAGGAAGGACAACAATTAAAATGTTGTCAGATAAACTTACATAGTCGAAGAGAATGGTGGGGTTGCTGTGACTTAGTTTCCCAATCTGCCTGCCCGAAGGCTTCACATTTTCCTTGGTCAAACGCCTGCAATGAAATGTAGATCAGGGGAAATCATAATCAGCACTGTAGACAAAATACAACGAACAAAAAACGCATGAGAGAAAACAGATTTATAAAAATTACATAAACCATTGATGCAAGGATAATTTAAGCATATACAAATAACAACAAGCATAGCTTCTACTGAAACTGCTCAATATTGTCCTGAACACACTCACTTCATGAGGTACTTCGATCTGTCAACGGTCTGCACTTTGATCCTGACGAGCTGTGTGTGGCTGGCGTATGTTTCGTTCTTCCACTGGCCATAAAGCCGATACCTTGGGAGAAACAGCAGAGGAGGGGAAATGGCGAAAGGGTGACATCTTCAAACTGTGGCACCAAAATCACCAACCCAAATTCTCTGCAAACCTCCAAACATGTACTAAAGGTTGCACACATCCTGTCAAGAAACTCACCACACCATGTGCTCATGCTTTGGTACTGAGTATTTAATAGAGTTATTTTAGAAAAAAAACGTAATTTCTTCATGTATAAATTCAGTGCCGGCAGACAAGTTGCTACGTTGATGGGCTGCATTCTCCCAAAACAACAACTGCCGTACCCAAAGGCCAAATTTCAGTTGCACTTACTTTAAAAATGAAAATTACAGAAATTACAAACATTGTTCAATTTGACACCAGTAAGCAGTGTGCAACACGGGGGTGTCTAAAGAATGCTGATAAATAAAACCAGACGGATAACCAAATGTCATGGTTCAAAATGATGAATTTCAGTTTTGGGACATTTCAACATTACAGAATTTTTTTTTATACACTTCCATACTTCCACAAAAATAAATGCACTGGTGAAACTTCAAAAGCAGCTGCAGGGAATATCACACGGCACAAGTTAAATCCATTTAGCATGATCCCTTAAAATCAGGCACATTAATTTAATGGACAGTAAATGTTTGTCTGGTAATTGACTGCAATTATTACTTATGTGTCAGGGAAAGAGCTATAATTATCCAAAATTCACAGGTTCCACATACAGACCATTGTAATACCCCTAATGTTCCTGGGAAAATTGGCTTTTATATGCAATTTTCAGTTTAAAAAAATATACTTTTTCCATGTTCTTTGAACATTTTTCGTAAAAATAGATAGCAGGCAGGAAGTACAAATATCAAACCCTCAAATAATAGTCTATAATAGTCCACACACAAAGACAAACACAGAATTTTTGTGCCACCTACCATATGCATTCTGATGCATTTTTACCAAAACAGCAGTTAATGAATATTAATCCTCGACTTTCTCTTATGATATTAATATTCCATTTCCTCAAGGATAACATATGATTAAACTGCTCGGACTGAAATAGTTCTAGAACTAATACAATAGTTTATTTTTCCATATATTCATTATATAAACCAATCATCTTGGTATGTTATATATTCGGAATTTACATACTCTTCTACCATTATCACCATGTTATTAAAACTAAATGAACGTACCAACAAAATAATTAGATGCAAAAGAAACCACTTTTCCCTTCTCCACTTCCAGAACAAATTTAAGAAAATAGTGTTTAAATGTCCTTGAAAACATCAAATGTTTTGCTTCCCATCGCAAGGTAAAAGCTTGCCAAAAGCAACTCCATTTTGTGTAATTTAACAATAAGCAATTATGCTCGACGATTAGGGAAATCACTTAATGGTGTGAGCGATAGGGTAAGAGGGTGCCATACGAACCGGTACTGGTAGGGAAAGCAGCGCACCAGCCCCCACAGCTCCTCAGAGATGCACGCGTTGCACTCCATGAGTGAAAGTGAAGGCAGCAGTACTTGGTCCGTGATACTTAGGAAACAACTCAGAAGAGATTCCTGAAACACAATTTAACAAAAATAATAACATTGATATTGTGCTTTTTATCGAATAAAACATTCGAAATTACCTTAGAATAAAAACACATCTTAAATACGAAACTATAAACCATGCCGCATTCAAGCATGTACCGCTTTCATTTTAAGCCTTACCATTCATAGGTCTACGCTTGATAGATGTGGAATGTCAATTGTAATTAAAATGTATTCTGCACATTTGATTAACATTCCAAGCTTAAATATTGGAGACCGTGCAGTCTATAAACATCATAATTATCAAACTTCACGTAATTAAAAAAGGTAGTGCTTGGTCATGTATGAATGCTCTTTCATGCTCACCCATTTTTCTTTATCGCTTGATTTTGATGCATCCGCTGAATACTGAAGATAAAAAGACATCCAAATTGAACTTCAAGAATGAAATACAACTCTTAATACATTTTTGCACGCCATATAAAATGTGTTAATTTTTGCTAAGCAACAAACTCAAAATATTCAAGCATTTATATGCACCTAGTGGATAACAAACAACTCAATGCATATGACCCAATACTGGACTTTAATGCATACCTTAAATATTTTAACTGCTGTACATAGCAGAATGAATTTATGAATATAAAATTTCTGTGCAGATGGGTTGAAATATATATATGAACAAGAAAGGACACGCCAATCACTTTAATTAAATACAATTGAACAGTGACAGCTATAAGGAATGCGAGTTCATTGATTGAAAATTACTTCTCTGGAGATAAACATTGAATCGTATGTACAATAATTTATCATTTACGATTTATGCAAATTCTTTCAACATTTTTGTGTAAAGGTTTAAACAACTCAAGAGCAGCAAATTGGATGAAATATAATAGATAGAATTAGAAACATTTTTTAATCTTAAAATGATCTTGACTGCAAACCGTGACAATATGACCTAAAGGGGCGAGTGTCAATTGTTGTCTCGTAATTGTTGCCAAAGTCCTTCTAAACAAGGGGCGCAAGTCACACCTACACAATAAAAAACAAGTGAGCATTCAGTCATGCAATAAACAATGTAAACATCCCATCAGTTCCTTGCACAGAATGTGAAGGCAGGGCATGTTCTCCTGGCATTAAAACGTGCGTAGCGAGCGTTTTCGCTTTGTGCGTTCTGCTACTGGACAAGGTGGGGGGGAGGGGAAGGGACTCTGCACCTCCTTCATGAACGCCATGCCGAGGCGTACAATCTTGGCGAAGAGCACGGGGTCGTGGCTGAGGTGCGGCCCGACGTAGGTGAGCATCTGGAAAATGTCGCGCCGCATGTCCCAGAAAGAGCGCACCAGCGGCAGCGCCCGCGGGTTCTGCAGCGGCGGGAACGGCCGTCCCTTGGCTCCACGCGGCAGTCCCGACCTGAAAGAAGCGTTGAAAGATTAAACGCGTTATTTAACTTTCAACTACATAGCGGTCTCAGCCCCAAATTACTGTGCATGAAGGTCATAAAATAAAATTAGATTTTTTTACCAAACTTGGCAAAATTATAGATCTGTTAAGTAGAAATATTCTGTTTCGACTGCCATGTGATAAACATCCCTCGACAGCACGGCATGTGACAAAGTGCAGTGGTTCTAGGGCGGTTAAGAGTTCACGTCAAGTAATTTTGTAATGACTTCTGTGATTTTTTCCATAGGCTGTTCTCTAACTGCTCTGTGAGAGTTAAGAATAAACTATCTTAATCTATGATGTGATGCTGAGAGCACAAATTGAATAAACTTAACAATGACAAAAACATTGGGGAAGAAGAAAATACTGTATAGATTAGTTCCGCAGGGAAGTGGTAGAACTGATGAGACAAAGGATTATAGTTAAGATTTTTAATAAATAACATTGATGAAAATAGCCCAAGTTAATGTCTGAAAAGTATGCTTTACGTCAGCGAAGTCATGGGCTCGGATGGCAATTTGTAATGTGTGTGGAGCAAAACACCCAAACATAGGGTAACAAATATTACATAAACTTACATCTGACAGATGTTTGCACAGTGGAAGACCCCAAGGTTTATGTAATGTAACCCAAATACAGCCTGTCCAGCTTTAACGAAAACTGTAAAAAGATGAAAATGCTTTTATCTTGTCGATATTTAACTAGATGCAACATCCTCGGCTGCCAGAACACATTTGAAGCTTGTTAATGACAAAATGTACTTAAAACATTCCGGTCAGGCACACTTGAATTGCACTGCAGAGATGCTAGAGCACTGAAGATGTAGTGAAATGTGCAATATCACGTCAAAAAGCCAGATGCTGTTATTTCAAAGTATTTTTCTCACTAACAAAGTTTCAAACTTGTGTCTGATCATCCAGGACAATATTGGTTTGTATCTACAAAGGCTATTTCATTTTCGGTTGGGTCTTTCTTCAGGTGAATGTTGCAGTGAACTCACCTCCTATACAAAGGCTCTATGGTAGAGTGTATAAGCAGGCACATTGCTGCAGCTATGGGCCTCTGGGATGAGGTGTAGAAGGGTGGCAGGCGGTCCATGATGCATTGGGAGTGCTGCCAGTCACCAACCCTCAGCAAGGCCTCCAAGAGGCCCAACTTCTGGTTGTCTGCCAACTGAAACAAAAAAAAGCACGAAACCTATGCACTGGTGGATCATAGCCTCCCCTCGCCATACAGCTCCGTGGGGTTATTTTGTAAAACTTCAACATATGTGGTGTCAGTGCAGGTTGGTAAAGGTGGAGAACAATGATATGGGGAGAGCCTCGAAGTAAAGCACAACAAACCATTCTGCTGCACTGTCCTCTGGTCCCCACCATATAGCCCCATAGTCCTAGACAACCTCGATTTGCATGGTCACCCATATAAGCACTTTACAAACTGGACCTTTCTGAGCTTCTTAGCTCTGATGAGAGGGGTCGCATTCCGGGTGATTTGGTCACATACCGCACATTGTTTGTACCGACAAAAACGCACCGAGTGTCCGTATTCACATGCAAACATGCGAGCATGATCAAGAGAAAGCAGAAAGATTCACAAATAAAAGTACCTTTTCTTTCGGCTCGTCCTCCTTGTCCTTTTCCTTCTCCTTCTCCTCAGGCTTGTCGGTGGGCAGCACGACCATGTTCATCTTGCGGAAGAGTTGCCGGACTTCGGCAAACTCCCGCTTGTGCTGCTCAACCATCTCGCTGTCCACGGGCAGGAGCTGCGTGAATAAGTTTTGGAGCGAGAAGCAAAATTAACCGTGAACACAGGACTATAAAGGATGGGGCACAGAGCAGAAGCAGGTGAATGTTAAGCGGGCACTTACGTGCACATAGAGGTCTTCCAAGTCGATCAGCTCACTCTGCAGCAGCAGGGCTGCCACATGGTACAGAGACTGTGGCGTCTCTCCATTTGGTTCCTAATGAGAACACAAAAATACAAAGCCTTTTTAAAAACAAGTAAATATAAGTTATGACGGTCTCCCCATGCTGTTAGTCATAGGGATTGCTTGACCATACTTCACCGTGCTGCTCCGTAAGTAATGGGTCGGGGGGGGGGGTCAAGACTGGTTCCAATGTCACTTGCCACTGCTGTTAGAAAATGAGGCCAGGAATCGAACTCTGATTGCTGATTGATGCCTTGTTCATCGCACAATGTTAACCACTGCAACACTACTCCCACCATATAACTAGGCAAAGGCCAAAACATTTCTCAAAGACACATGATAAATATATTTGAGTGAATAAAGAGTTTGATTTCACTTGAAGACAGTTATTAATTCATTTGTCCATTTTACAATTGTTATCAGTGCCATTAAACACTTTCAAATATAATTATACAACTATTGGAAAGGGTTTCTGGAAGATAAAATCAGAGAACCAGTGTTGTTGTCTCTTGAATTGGCTGTTATCCAAACTATAGGTGGTGCACCTTCTCGCATGCCCTATGAAGGACTTCGTTACACGATAATAAATACAAAGATTTTTTAAATACTAAGCTCCAAAATATATGTAATGATGTGATGTGGTCACAGATGACCAGACTAAAACCATACATTCTACTACACCCAAGCTGGTTTAACCACATGTCATCGATTGGAGTGCCATATAGAATCTCGGTGGTGACAGCCAACATGGCATTAGGCCCTGAAGCACCTGGCCAGCTCAGATTTAGTCTAACAAATAAAAAAAATGTCTGTCAGAAAACTGTGCTCATTCCACAACCAAACTTTAAACCCTGGCATCGGCACAAAACGTCTGTCAACAGCCAAGCATTGACAACAATTACATATAACAGGATAAATCATGTAAGTTGCAGTTGAGTTGGTGAGTAATGAACAGAACCTTTACACCAACCTGATAAAAGTGGAACTTGAACCCAAGGACGTGGCAGAGTGTCTGTGGCTCGCATGTGTTCATGTATGACTCCAGCAGAGGCAGATAAAATTCTTGCGCGTACTCAGGCCGGCATTCGAATGCCTCAAGTACAAGATCCAGCACGCGATTGGGGTCCAGGTTAAAGCAGCCTGGAATGTCACCGCCAAGACGCAGTTGATACAGTCGACAAACTCATGTTAAGAAGGCCGGAATAGATTTTGAAATGAAATTGTATTACGGCACTATGTTTGATAGAAAAACTATTTAGTAAAAATGGACTCCGACGCTCATTATAAATACGTAGACTAATATAAGCATATAAAAAGACAGATGGGATAGTACAAACAATAGACTCTACAATCGAGATATTAATAGACAAAAATCCCAAATACAATTTAGCCCAAACCATGACAATGAATAGAATTCTGGGGTAAATTTTGACATAACAAGAAAAAAAACAAGCTTTATAAAACACGCTTTGGGTTAGACAGATTATTCAAATACACACAGCTAACAAGCAGATACCAATTATGAAGGTCTCACCAATAAGGGACTTGATGCTCTCCAGCATCATGTCACTCGTGATGATCCCAGACAAGTCCTGACACAGCTCAGTGAACAGCTTCCCATATCCCTCATTCTCTTCTCGCAGGAGGTTGAACTTCTGTTGCTTGTAACTGTAAGCGAGCGAGAAAAGCAAGCTTACAACCAAAGTGCCTTTATGTTTCAAAGCAGCTACGTCAAAAGGACTGCCATGTCCTTGAAGAGTAATGTCAGCATGACGACATCACTGAAGTGTCAGAATGGAAGATCAAGTGTGTAAAAAAAACGCACGTATATTTGTTGAAACGCAACAAATATTGCACTATATTTAGGGACATATGATTGTCATAACCGCTCTGTAATGGGTAAATTAACATACTAGTTTGCATCATGCACCGGATTAGACATCACATAACTTTTGAAATGGGGCCAGGCCACAACGAAGTTATAAAGTGAAGTTGTAGTGCAGCTCAGATGGTGGGGGCACTTACAAGAGTTTGGTTTTGATCTTCACAGATTTTTGGTTGAACTGGGAGGCCTGTTTGATTAGACCCAACGTCTCCAGTGTCTCTGGATCCAGGCGCTCTTTCAACACTACCTCGGACACCAGAGGCTATGAGACACAACACAAGTGTAAACAACAATGAAGATGCATCTAAAACAAGGAATGTGTTATGAATAGCACAATGACACAACCTTTAACTGGGAGCTGTTCTATGAATCTATTTTTAAAACTGCAATTTCAGTGGAATATCAAATTCCTTAAAACAAATTATGTGTGCCTAAGTATTCACTATTTTTTTTATTAACAGTTAATAGCTGATCTTTATCAAGTCCAGGTGTCTATTTAGAGACCACTTCACTAGACAACGTATTGCAAGCAGCATCAAGGGAGGCAGTAGCCAGTAATGTATGGACTATACCACGAACAATATTGAACAGGGCACATTGGAATGTCAAAGCTTAAGTATCTTACATTTAATATCAATGTTTGTACTGCAGGTGGTCTGAAGCAAAACTCACGTAACTGCACAAGCGTATGCTCTTTCTTTTAAAAAATATTTTTCAAAATTCTATCCTGGTTATGCTATTCTCATCATGTATGTTGAACCTCTTCTGTCATAGGCGACTGCTTGAGCAGAGTAACAATTTGTTTTAGAGGACGGCCCATGAAAGTGCATAAGACAGAGCTACGAGTAAGAGGGTTCAATGTCACGTTGCTACGTGGGAAGAAGCTTGTGTGCATGTTTGCTCATGTGTTGCTGCTGGGGACTCACAGTGCATGCTTGGACTAGTTGTACAAATCGCTCACGCTGAGCCTTCTCCTCAAGGCAGCTTGTCTCAATATCTGTCGGAGGTCAAAGAGAGAATATTTTCCCAAAATTTCAAACAATTGCAGACATGAATTGTCATGTGGAAAAAAAATATCGGTGCACAATCTGTAAAGTAATGGGTCAACATACCAAGGATGCAGAACACATCCGCAAGTACGGATGGCAAGTCATTCCTCAAGTCCTGTTGGTGTAAAATTGTAACACACAAAATCAGAATGGAAATGCATAATATCTGTTATTTATTTTAAAACTTTAAAAAAATGGACACGCTGTATCGGTGGTATCTGCATGTCACAATAACGCATAAATCGCATAAAAAGTAACTTACCAGCACCTCACTGAGTACTCCCATGGCATGGTCCAGTTTCAAAGTATTTTTAATGACGTTAGAGACCAGCTCGTATAGGGCACGGCGGATGTCTGTGGAATAATATCAAGACAATAATTACGCTCAAGTAATTCAGTTAAGAGAAAATAAGGCTTTGTCCGAAATACAACTACTGGAATTATACAAACTATGTTGAGAGAATATCGGTCTGTGACCCATCATAGATTGCAGAAGGCTCACAAGGGGTTCCACTAGGTACTCTTTACTCAAACGACAGCTGGGCACACATCTCTCTGAAACAGTTATGTTTGTATCTTTCATGTTTTCATTGATAAAATCCTTTGTGAAGGTTGTGAACCAAAGACCCAGCGTCGAATTACTGCGTGCAAAAGTACACTTCATATCCGAGGCACCTCCTCACGTAACAAACACAACACGGAACATATATTTAAGGGCCATTCGGGTCACAGACTACAGTTATTACGCACGAGGCCGAGAATTGAAAGTCCGTAATGGGTTCACGTGCCTTGACTCTGTCCATGTCCTCAAGAAAATGCCACGCCAGAGTTGGAACCAATCATATTGGAATAGAAAAAAATATGAAAGATTGAGCACCTTTGACAGATGTGTCGCTTGCGTTCCCATCTTCCGAGAGATTCCGGCACAGCTTCAAGCTGCAACAGGACAAGTGAAAAAGCACTCCATTGATCAAACGGGAAGGATGCATTTGCAGCTGTACAGTATAGTGTCAATGCATCCGGAAGTGCCCTTTCAAACCACTAACCGGGGACAATAGTTGACCCCGTTGTGATTACCACTGCCTTACGGAATTACTGGTTGAAAACATCTAGTAGTGGGTATTGTTTGCCTTAAGTGACATTGTGCTGAAAGCTGTTATGCGTATTGTCCTTTTATATTACAGAATTACAATAATGCACCGTCAATAAAGACTGTATAACGCATACCACAGCTTCCACGCCACTGGATACGTCGTCCCGTTGCATGATACCTTAATGTAAGTCCTTGCAACTTTTTTTTGCAAAAACAAGTTAACCGTCTTCATAAACCGCCTCGTTTCACGGTTTACTAAAACCCGCCTCACTAAATTGCTTTACTGTTTCAGGTACGTCTAATTGGCGGCAAGGGGCATTACATCTGCTACGTGTCAACACATGTGTAATAAGCGCTCGAGTACGAGTTTAGGGTAAAATGCTGGCGGTGGTAATGTCTTCTCCACTTCATGAGAGAATCTTCTTTCGATTCTACGCTGCGTTAATTTTCCCAACCAGGAGCGATAACTTAACCATTTAGTGCAAGCCTGACACATTCCACAAGCATGTGCTTAGTGCACTGTAAGGCGAGTCAGCACCTTTTATTTTGTAAAATGTAACAATGATTTTAGTAGCTGTACATGTAAAGTCAGCGCACTTTAAATTACCTCTATTTTCATTATTAATTTCATGCACCATGAAACGTTTAGAAAAGTTTACTTCTATTGTTACGTTACATGTTTGTGCGTCAACTGCTTTTGTTTTTAATGCAAACTACCTTCCATTTTTTGTTTTAAATGTCAGTTTTAACATTTGCAATCGTCCACAAACTTGAAACCGTTTGATAACTTTTAAATGTTATCCGTTTCTGACATTTACACATAAACTGTTTATAGCGCCCCTCACTTTGCGCATCAAAAACAGTTTAAACAACACGAATTCTTCGTCGTTATTGTCATTAATGCCGAGGCCTTGGCCACGCCTCAGCCTCCCGCTCGCCTAAGGCGCACACCACCCCGCCATTCGCCCGCCTCCTTTTATACACTCGGAATGCGCGCGCGTGGCCCCCCCCCAAAAAAAACATTCTCCACGTACGGAGGGGGGTGGCGAGGCTCGCCGGCTTTAAACCGTTGCGATTGCCGATTTAAAAGGAAACTCACAAGTCGGACCGACCGCCTT
This sequence comes from Entosphenus tridentatus, assembly GCA_014621495.2. Taxonomy (NCBI): domain Eukaryota; kingdom Metazoa; phylum Chordata; class Hyperoartia; order Petromyzontiformes; family Petromyzontidae; genus Entosphenus; species Entosphenus tridentatus. The sequence goes on from CM025611.2 coordinate 2,271,282, forward strand.
TATCCCAGCTCCTACAAATGTCGGGAGTGCACAACGCCGCCGCCATCTTGAGCAACCCCCCCCCACCACGACCGCAGTACCCGGATGTTAACCCGATGGGTCGTGACGCCACTTCCGTTGGTTGACCTCGCGCGGCCGTGACGCGTCTGTTTTGGATGGCAACACCATATGTGGGCATAGCTCAGTTGGGGTGGGGCGGGGGATATACGTCATTTCCGTTAGACGAATTCGTTTTAGGTGACAAAAAGAAAGGACAGATTTGAAGCTTTCGTGACTGCAAGGATTCATACACTTTTTGTTTTTTTTGGTAAAGTCACGTAGGTAAAAATAAATAATAAAAATAATATAAATATTTTCTTTTTGTTATTTATTTTTACCTACGTGACTTTACCGAAAAAAGCCTAAGCGTATAAAGAAAAGACACTCGGGCACGTTCGTTCGTTGTCGTCGTCGTCGTCAAAGAGCGTGGCCTCCGAAGTGAAACTATATAACAGGCGACGTTTCGGAAAGCGGCTCCTTCCTCCGAGCGTTGTTGGCGGTGACCTGGCAAAGGTGGAAAGTTTAATCGGCCATCTTACGTGGGGACACCCCTCTGTTACTCAGGGGGGAGAGGCGCCCCCCCCTGACCGATCCACTGCGATGACGTCACGTAGCGTAGCAAACCAATCCCGTTACACATCCCTACGCAAGATGGCCTCGTGTGCGAGTCACTCGCCCCGCCCCCCGTCAAGGCGCGCCGCCGTGCCGACTCCATGCCGTCTCCATCGCAACACGCTGGAACTATTAAACGGTAGGGAGGCGATCGGCGATCGATCGGCCTGCTGGCCGTGGCCACTTCTCGGGTGGGTGGGGAAGGACGTCTGTGCGCTTCGTTTACGCGCGCGACGCATTTGAAGACGTCGCTGCGAGGAGAGTCGTCTGGGTGGGTTGGTGATGCACGGAGGGTGAGGACCGCCCCCCCACACATATCGCTGCAGCTGTGGCACTGTTCAAACAATGTCTCGTGTTGTTGATGACTGTCCCATTGGCTAAGTTCAGCGGGGGTTCTTTGCACGCGTGAATGTATGTACTGTACGTTGAACCTCTTTTGCACAGTTCCTATGATCACTGTTTCATTTCTTTCATGGCTTTATTTTGGTGATTTCGAAAAGTGTTTTGGTTGGGCCATGTTTGTTGTAGTACGGAGTTAGACTGATGGCCTTAATCTAAGTTGTCTTGTGGTTGTTGTTGTTTGACTTGCATCCCACTGGGATGTTTGTACACAGCGTTGGTGTACGGTGTTTTTTCTGCAATAGTTTCCTGTCTTTTCTTGAATTTTCTGTTTGCACTTAGTCACATAGTCACTTTAAGATGTTTTTTGTTCATGTTTTTGTTTTTTGTTTGTCGCGGTTGCACCCGATTCAAGAGCCGAATGGCTCACAGGGCTATACCTAATACATGAACTTGAACTTGCACCGTACGTAGCCTACCGTGTTAATCGGCGGTGCGGGGATAAGACAAACTAAACACACAAAGCCTTAGGGTTCGAGCCGCGGGTTTCCTCTGCAGTGTTAAATTATTGTAATAAAACTCAAATATAATTATGCGTTCATGGCTTATCGTTGCACGTCACCCTTGATAAATTTCCAGCGATACAATTCCTCGAAATACGTATGATCTCGTCAGATCTTGGAAAGCTGAGCAATTTTCGTCAATAAATGTGAGGCGTACATACACATGCGATGCTGGACTCATTGATACAAATTGAGGGGTTAGGCTCATGATACATGCATGGAATTGTGCTTGTACGAATCAATTATATTGGGACTTGTGCATATGTATAGATATATTTTGTATTACCTCAATCTTGCAGTTGCAGAACAATGGCAAAACCACCTTGAATCACAACCCACTTAATGTGGCATGTCACTGATCTGCAAAAGGAGTGAAATGGGTTTCAATTCACAATATAAAATATTTCATTGTCGGTAGCTCTCAAGCATGGTTATAGAGATTGTATGGGGGTAATTTGGGGGTAATTTGTCCAAAGCCTCAGATCCAAAGGGACCTCAGAAATGGCTCAAGAGGCCTCATTTTGCCTCGGGCTTCCAAAAAAATGTGTGGGGGCCAGCGTTGTAGTTTCTAATGATGTACTTTGCATCACTTTTGTTTCTCTCTGGCTGCAGCGTCATGTGTGGAGTGGGTGGAGTGCGCTGGGCGTTTCGCACGGCGGGCTGGCAACCCACACGCTCCGAATGGCTCCTGGCCACTCGTTGCATTCAGGCAGAGGAGAGGCAGCGCGTCTCCGAGTTCGTCTTTGTCGAGGATGCCAAAGCAGCAATGGTGCGTCGTGGATATTTTCACCGTCCCGTAAGGGACAGACTTCTTTGGGGAAGACGGCTTTGTTTGCGTAATTTGCACAGATGTTTTATATTGTTTAAACATAATAAAAGAGAGGGCTTCTCAATAGAATTACATTTCTTACAAATGTTACTTTCACCCCACACACCCCCTTTCAGTTGTTTTTCTCCATTTCCGGTAGATGGGCCATTAGCATCATGACCTGAGACTAAATAATATTTTGAGCTGTCAGTGAGCTGTGCACCACCCTGTATTAGAATTATAGCCTTGGAAGCTACAGCTGCGTGTCTTGGGTCCCTCCTCCACCAACTATAGTCAAACATTCTCCATTACCGACACAGCCATCATCCAGCAGTGGATAGACAAAGGGCTCTTAACACCCATGATTGTCTCTTTAAATGTTTCTTAACAGTGTTTGCAACTGTTTTAAGAGTGACCTCTTGATTCCAGGCCGGCCGTTTACTTCTGCGGAAGGCGATCGTGGAGATGTTGGGTCTGCCATGGGAGCGCGTTCGATTGGGCCGTACCGCCCAGGGAAAACCCGTGCTGCTAACCTCTGACCCTCGCCCTGATCTCGACTCTGAAAACGTCACGGAGCGTGGCCTGGACTCGGTTGGAGCCCTGGGCTTTAACGTGTCCCATCAAGGGGACTTCACTGTGCTGGCTGCAGAGCTTGGACATACCATTGGGGTGGACATCATGAAACATCAGCCGAGAGGTGATGTTATAGTTGATGATACGATATCAAATTTCGCAATATGACGATTACCACTATAATTTTTCCCATAGGTCTGTAATTATATGACTTATTTTTTATTGTTTTGTGCTTTGATGTACATGTACTTTCAACATGAATTAAACAATATTAATTTCTTAAACTGTAGTTCACTGAACATGAACCTGCTATAATCCTCTTATTCTTTGTAACTTTGTAACTTTAATTCACACGCTGTCAGTTATATGAGAGAAATAAACATAAATTAACTATTACAATCGGCTTATTTTAACTTGTAATGCAGGAAAACAAGCATGTCTAATGGGTGATATAACTATTTTGCTATTTCACTCATATTTCTTGTCACAAAATAAGATAATGAAATAAAATGAGCAATGATAAACGGTCATTACGGTTATCATGGACCTTGCAGCGTACAACATATCATGGTGTAGCCATGTCGTGGCAATCTTAAAGAGAGATTTTTACATTACATGTCCTTTATACCTGCCTGAGATGGAAATGAGCAGCACCTTATGTGTGGTAGGTGGACCTCACACAGGCACGTTTGATGGATATTTGCGTTTATGTTGCATTGCCAAGATGTACAAAAGAGTACAACTGGGGCTTTAGGGGAAATGTTAGTTTTACTTTTTACTACATGTACTTGAGCAGTTTGGTTGGAAAATGGCATTTCTGACCAGGCTGTATAAACGCACACCATACCCTCAGTGTGTTGCAACAAATGCATTACACCCACATGGGTAACATTTTAATTCACAGCAGGCCGGCTGTAATGCTGTCTCTGAAAGCAACGCAAACTTTTACAGCTGTGATGGATTACTCTGCCATTCCCATAACAAAGGTTGTGCTAGCTTGTATGTTCAGATTATAGTGCAAAAACATTCATCTTCATCAGCCATGATCTGTCCAGTGCTGGATGAATGCCTCCTTAAGCTGTTACCGTCTCTCCTGGTTTCGTTTTGCTAAAATCCATCTTGCTCTTGCTCACGAGCCCATTTCATCACTCCATCTATGCAATGGACTTCTATTGTGCCGAGTACATCCTTTAGGCTGCAACTCCATCGTTAATATCTAGTGATGTGTCTTGCATCACTTTTCTGTCAATGTTATTTAACTTGTATGTGAGAATAGGTTTTCCCCTTTTTTCTGGCAACAAAACAGGTGTTAAGATGTTAAAACACAAAACTGAAACCTTTTACAAGGAATCATGTCCGCATTAACCACAATACTTGTGGTCGGAATGCAAACAAAAAACATACTCTGATAATATATACATTGTCTTTGAAACTGATTGGTCCACACCAGAGACAGCTTTCTTTTGAGCCTAGTCTCAAAACAGTGTTAGACCAGAGGACGCCACGCGTATATCCAAACACAGACATAACTTCAACCGTGATGATGGGTACAAACTGAGTAATCATTGTAAAGATGTTATTAACCATGCAAAAAAGATTTAACTACACATTTTTGGACCATCTTATTTAACAGGTACTATTCTACTTTACTGAGTGTTGACATCCCCAGCGTTTAACAGTACTCTCCTTTTTAAATCCTTTATATTAAGTTCACTTGCTTGCTTGCTTGCGCGCTTGCTTGCTTGCGCGCTTACGACCGTGCAAATCTTTCGGTCGTTTTTTAACCCACTTCCCGTGATCCAATCGAGCTGACATTTTCCACACAGACTTGTTGTGCGTGACAATTAATTTTCGGAAATTTTTTCCCCAAAATTTTACACTTTTTAGGACAAAAAAATTATTTAATTACCAATTGCTTAATGGTGGCAGGCAATCATCTGACCCATAGGTGGCAGCCATCTCAAGCCAGAGGATGAGAGGACTCTAGCCGCCACGCATATAAAGGATTTATAGTGAAAAACTTTGTTTTTACGGGTTAATTTTTTGTATTTGAATTGTCAACCAACACCAAGTAAAACAACAACATGTGCACCTATTGTTCTCTTTTAGCCTCGCCCACCCCCCCCAACACGTTCCTTTCATTGGCTGTCACATTCAGATAACCCCCCTCCTCCCCCCTTAACTTGTATTTAAGGGCTCGTCTCTTGGAATTTTGCCTCACTTGATGCAGTAAATCTAGCTGTGACGGTCCCACCTGATGACGGAGACTTGTGTTGCCTCCGAAATGTCGTGATTTATAATTTTATTCCTATTATTTTTAATATTATTTTATTTTTACCTACGTGACTTTACCGAAAAAACCTAAGAGTAGGTGCTGTGGAAGCTCTGCTGGAGACGGCCGAGATTTGTGTCGGAATGAGGGAAGTAACAGCGGTCGCCGTGGCACAGTTGAAAGTCGGCATCATCATTTCAGGTTAATCCGTCTGCTGCCCCCTGCCACGTTCTGCGGTGTAATCTGGCAGCTGGCATTTGTCGGGAGCCCTTTCGTGTTTGAAATGACTTATCATACACTCAATATACTCTGCAGCAAGATGGGAACCCTGCAATAAGTTGATTTATGGATTGCTTTTGGCGGGGTGAATTGTTTGAACCTGCTCTTCTTGCAGCATGTCTTCCCAGCGTGGAGGAGTTAATGGGGTGGTAAAGTTCCGGACCGATGCTTCTCGATTCCATGCATCGTGGCATGTCCACCAACTTACTTGTCTTATGGTCTAGTACAGACAATTTACATTATTCAATTGCCCTGATTTGGGCATCATGAGTCGATTTAAGAATTAGATGTTTTTTTGTCTCAACTGTACTGTGTCCTCTGTCTTGTCTGCCTGATACGTTCTGTCTTATTCCGTCTAATTCGTTTAATTAGCCTAAACGTTAAAATTACATTTTAGATAATTTGCATGCAATTTGCGTAAATTGGAAAATACTGTAGTGATTTTTACATGCCTTAATGGAGATACTTGCAGCTAATTAATCCGGTATTTAATAAAAATGCCTCCTATTAGGGGTAATGTGCATGTTGCCAGTTTCAGAAGGGTTGTAGAGATTCTGAATGCAGCTTATAAACATGTTTCAGGATCCAGTTCAAGGCCTTGATCCCATCATCTAGAGCCCATTGGCAATCACTTCTGGTTTCACCAGCCTCAATTTATTTACCACCCTGACCAATCAGAAGCGTTCTAAGGCCCCTGACTCAGGAAGGCGAAGTGACTGATCAAAGGAAATTACATGATCATCTCTGTATACATATATGAGTGTGTTGGAATCTGAGAGTGCAATGAGCGACTACTGTATGTTGGTTTTAGAAAAGAAAAGTCGCCCAAAGTGCTTTGCGGAAAGTGTTCTTTAAGGACCCTCCATGCCCACCTCACCAATTCATCTTTTAATTCTGGCTATTTCCCCTAGTATTATGAAGAGTGGACAAGTCACTCCGCTCATAAATAAAACTGTTCTTTATCCCCTAGTCTTTAATAACGATCGATATATTACAATATCTCCACATCTAAGATCCTCCTTGGAAGGCTTGTTTTGAACTCAAAACTGATATCCTCCAGTCTCCCAACTTCCGTGGTCTGCAATCGGCTATCGACTAGCTCACTTACGATACCTTGGCTATCGTTGACCATGGATCTGCTGCTGTGCTCGCCATTCTTTGACTCTAAGCCACATTATTTTGTGCAAATGCCTTGATAATGACTTTGGTGTTTCCAGAATAACCCTTGACTGGATTCGGTCCTATTTGACTGCGGAGTTCTCCTCACTACCAGTAAATTGTCTTCTAGGGGTTCCCCAGGGTTCTGTTCTCAGAGCCATCCTGTTCATCATTTTCATCTCCCCAATTGGTCGCCTCATCGAGAATCATGGCATTGGCTATCACAACTATGCTTATGTTAAACTTCATAATACTTACCCTTCACCGTCGCCGTCCGTTATTCCTGCTCTTACTGACTGCTGGTCTGTTCGATCCATACATATCTGAGGCCATGACCATAGGCAGTTAAATTTCCCTTATGCGCTCTACCCCTGATCTGTAAATAGCTGGGTGTCTCAAACACAACAACCACCCAACTTAAGATTCTTGGTCTCCTATTAGATTATAATCTGAGTTTCGACTTTTACTTTTCATCGATTGTCTGCATTTCCAATTAGCATCTCACTGGGCAATTCGTCCTTTCCTGAACACTGTTGGCAAACACCGTTGCCTGCTGTATTGTCGGATATTAGACTGGACACCACTGCAATGCACTCTTCTCCAGCATGTCTACAAAATATCCCAGACGTCTCCAGCTCATTCAAGACTGCCTTGACCACGCAGTGCTCGGCACGAGGCGCAATCCCTTCATCCATTCCTCAGAGCATCTAAATTAACTCCGCTGGCTTCCAGTTCAGCACCGCATCCTGTACAAAGGCACCGTACTATATTACGAAGCACACACATTATGGGTCAATCGGCATATTTATCTTCCACCGTCTCATCGTACGTCCCATCTCGCAACCGCTGAACTGCCTCAAGCATGCTCACTCATTGTCAAGTCCCGAGTGTCTCTAAGCGTACAAGAGGTGAACTCCGTTTCTCCGTCGTGGCTCCAGTCAGAATCTGAATACTTTTCTCCTTCATTCTCGGGCGCCTTTGAATGTCCTTTTAAGTAAAATTTCTGTGTGTTATACTTTTAATAATGAATGAATGGAAGGGCTTGTCTTTGGATCATCTCAGATGCTGGAGGTAATTAAGCTGATGCATGATCATGCATCCATAATTGAACAACCAGGCATGCTGTGTTTTTTTGGCATCTATCTTCATGAAAGCATCAGGAATATAGCGTTGACTTCGCATTTACGTGCCAATTTAAATGCATGAGACACGTAGCATTAGTTGCAGAACAACAGCTATTAGGACCAGTCCAAGAGCACAGTTGGATGCGTTTCTATTTTTGCTTTGCTGAAAGTGTCATGTGCTCATAATTTCAAAAAAGGTAGTGGATCTTAGATAAAATTTGGCACAATTTCAGTCATGCCATAATCCAGGGAACAAAATGTGGAATAACGGGCCAACATCTGGTTCCTATATATGCTGTGTTGGCTGAGCTTAAATGTTTGTCACATCTATAATGATAATAAATCACACTTGTGATAGGCCTTTCAACCCAAAAATCAATGAAAAGCACCTTACAATAAGCGTACGAATCATACACCATCACACCGCACTCAATATTAATCATGCAGCTTTCAACCATTACTGCACGTCCTGTTCCGACAAGCCTTACAATATGCCCATACATCATGCATAATCTTCACACTCAAATAGTAACCGTGCAGCATTCAACCATTTACAACACACACATCCTCTTATCAGCAGCATTACAAAAAGTATATATGTTACACATTAGGATATCACACTCAAAATTATCATTCAGCATTTAACAAGAAAGGACCATGTTTTGAGTCCGGACTTAAAACCAAACAAGGGCACAACTAAAGCTGTAAACATGTGAAAAGCATAAAAAAGTGTACATTTGAAATGTATACATTGAATGTGGTCATGAATAGATTGCCATTTTTGTTAAATCTAAATGTCGACAATCTATGACTTGTACAATTTTTTTTAGCAACTCCTTAAAGACTACACCAAGTCAGTTGTGCCGATGGGTAGACAGATGGATAGCAGTGTCACGAGAGAGAAGATATGTCTGCTCCTGCAATTTCCTTGGAGCACGTGGCCCGTGCGATTCGCTGACATTTCTGTTTGTCGCTTTCAAAGAGATGCCGCGTCGGCGAGAGCATACACACCAAATGGCGCGAGCGACCTGTGCGTCCAAGCACAGCCACGGTGACGCCACTTCAACGCTGCTGATGTTGTTGCATTCGTTATTTAACCAGGAGATGAAATATGACCCGTTGAGACATGCATGAAACATTGTTTCTGTTGCAAGGGCAACCTGGGTTAATGCAGCCACCTGCATGCATCTCCCGTACCTCTCTATTACCCCATCATGTTAAACATTTGGGGCGTAACGATCCATTGATTCATCAATTGATATGGATTCTTAAGCTCACGGTTTATATGATTGTTTTGTCATTCCATTTGTGGACGAGGGCAGCCCCACGCTGTGTGAGTCTTGGGGGTTTACCATACTTCACCACGCTGGTCAGTGTGTGTTGGTGAAGAAGGAGCAGCATAGACATGGAACGTAGAGAGTACAATGCAACAATGCATTTTGCTGCACTGTGCATTTATGACAAAGTCGCACCATAGCTGAATATACCAACCCAACACATATTGTGGTCAACCAAGCAATATCCAGGCTCAAACCTGCTTAGCCTCGTAAGATCTGACGAGATCGATTACATTTCTGGTGATTTGGTCAATGGGGTGCATGCATCCATACGTGCATCGAATCGCATATTTAGAAATAGATGTTTTTAGATTTGCTTATGTTGTATGTAATGGGTTCACGTGACCCCTGCATCTGCCAGAAGCTGCTACATTCACCACGGTGTTGAAATAAAGAATGTGGTATATTCTTGAAGGAAATCACAGCCCCAAATCGAGGAAAATTCGCCGAATTGCCACAGCGGTGAATCGTTACACCCGTAATAAACGTAGTGAGACCCCAATGAGAGCCGCAGTCGGTGCTCATGACTCCATGTCTCTTTGAAAACGATTGCAAGCGAAAGAATGGGGCTGTGTGTAGAGGCAGTATTTTTTTAGCTCATGGGCAGATTCACTTTTGATGTCAAATCCAAGCGTAAAAATATATTTCTATCAACATGCTGTGGGTAAAGTTGATGCGTTGTAATTTAAATGCTGGAGCCCGTTTTTTGGTTTGTGATGTATGTTGATGTCTGTCTTTTTATCCGACTGAGTCATTGTTATAAGATAATTAAGAACACCAATTCAAAAGAGAAATATCGATTTTTTTGTAGTTTAAGGTATTTATTTCCTCCGATTGGCAATATATGCAGCTCTCAGAAAGTACATCTGCCGCTCAGTTTAATAGTGTAATGGATGAATTTGACCAAATCACCTTTCGTAATGGTAATATTATTGACTGTACTTGTCAGCGAAATCTTACGCAGTTATTTCTGGCCCTCTTGCAAGTTCAGTTCCGCTTCTGATTATGATGTAAATACTCAATTTGTATGCGACCCCATCAATATTTTGCAGAGAAAAGGGCGGCACAATGCCAGCTCTGCTTGCTGTGACTGGGATGTCACCATGTGTCCATTCCTGTCTTAGCGGAGACGGCTTAGTGAAATCCATCCCAATAATGGCGACAGGCGTACAAATCCGCACATTCAAATGAAAATGACATCCTCTTTCCACCTACCGCCCCTCCATCCCCACTCTGCCCTGACTGTCCCTGGCATTCTAAAACCCCTTTGTTTTTTTTATTATTCCGCTACGCCGCTTACTCATCACACGCCCATTTCTTTCCCAAGGTCGGCAGACCACGGAGGAGTTTTTCAGGCTGATGAGCCGGCAGTTCACGCCACTTGAGTGGAGAACCATCCGCAGTGGAGGCAGTGACTGGGAGAAGCTTGGGCTCTTCTACAGACACTGGGTATGGACGGACGCAGAGCCAGATCAGGCAAACAAGCTCGGATAAATCATGCTTATCCATTAATTATCTGATGCTTTCCAGCATGCGTTTGTCAACAAGACTGTTTAATTCGCAGCATGTAAACCCAATGGATAGCTGTCAGGGCAACATATATTTGCATATTTGCAAAGTAATTTTTGCTGTGGTTTGTGTTTCTACATTTTGGCAACTCTTCAGTCCTGTTACTAGTCCCTGTAAGGACTACGAGCTTCTTCCTCCAAGGACTTAGACATAGTCTTTGCAGTGAGAAAGCATGTTTTGTAGTTGAGATCTAAGCAGGACTTCATGTCCCATTGTTTAAGGGTATTATTATGTTTAATACGTTCTTAAAGATCTGTCTTTTGTAGACAAACAGATGTGGATAGATGAGGAAAAATTCAGGCAGGGACAAGGCAGACACATGCCTAAACGTAAAGATGCAGACACTGGCTTAGTGTCACGAATCCAAAAAGGCAGGCATTTCGAATGCCTTAAGCATGCACCTCAGAAGAAAATGTCATGAATTGTGTATTTAGCTGCTCCTTTCATTATTTAATGGGGCGGAACAGTGGCACAGTGATGAGTGCGCTGCACTGTGAACCTGCCAACCGGAGTTTGATTCCTGGCAATAACGAATGGGAGTGGCCGGTGATTCTGAACTGGTCCTGAACCTTTCTTCACCAACCCGCGCTGTTTCGGCATGAAGTGCGGTCAAAAAGTCCACATGACCGATGCGGCGTAGGGGGGCCATTGACGAACCGTGTGCTCGATTGCCAAAGGGACTAAATTATGTGTTATTGAAAAAATGTTCGGAGCAACATTTTTGATTTACAAAGTAATTTCTGCTCATAAACAAAGACCAGACATTCTTCAAGCATACTTGTGGTAACAGTGCACGAATTGAAAGAGTGTATTGAAATATACAAAATAAAAAAAATAATGCTAAATGGCTTTTAAATTGTAGGTCATAATTCAGTGTGTGAAACAGTTGCTTCTAACGATGGATTACTTGGAGCTATGCACTTTTAAATCTAGATTGAAAACTAATTTATTTAAAACAGCTTTTTGTGTTTCGTTTGTTGTTCTTCCCACGTGCCTCTGATTAACAGAGTTGGCTACGTACGGTGTGAAAGAAATTCAACACACGCATATAGACGGAGAGAGAAGCAGTCACCCTGTGCTAAGCAGGGCAGCTGTTAATAACCGCTGTGCCTCGAGCTGGTCGTTTATTGAGCTTTATTGATTGGGCACGGGTCGTAAACTTTCCCCAGAGGAGACTTCAGGGTTTCTAACGTTTTGCTGTTTCATCTGTACGTACGGCGCACAAGCCCGGCGTGTTTGTTAATCAGAGCACCTAATAGAAGTGAATGCTGACTCCAAATGTTCCAATCTTCATTTGATAGAGGGGAAAGAGTTCAAACACATATATATAACCAGTGGCAAAACAAAGATTGTTTCATTTGTATGTACACCAGTCACGGAACGATTCATCATTTCATTAAGTAAAATCGATTGGCACGCTCACGATACACGTGTTTAATCATGCGTGTATGAATCAATTATGTACAATATGCAAATGACATGGCAGTATTACGTTAAGGGTAATGGAGTGAATGGGACAGAACTAATGAAAAACATTAACAAAACCTTACAAATTAGACTTAGAGCCATCGATTCTTGAGTAGAATTGTGGCCCTAGATTGTGAATATTCACAATCGGGAAGTGGAGGGATAATCGTCGTTACATATGAAATGTACACCATAAGCACATGTATATCGCATGTCCTTTGTTTTAAGTTAGATAATAACCTATATGCAAACAGTAGTTCTATTATGGATATGCTCACCCTTGCCATAGATATGTGGAGTAAACAAAACTATTTTTGTCATATCAGGTAAGGCCTATTGCGCTATATGGCTCTTTTTCAGAAGCGACCTGGCCACAAATGATAGCTCAACGAAGTGGCTCCTCATGTGGAAATGTACAGCAGCCAAATACTCTTAACACATGTTTATAAATGTGGAGGTGAAATCCTAAGGACCCGGAGAAAAAATCAACACAACCACATGCAAACTACAAATATACAGGCGTCGGGGTTGGAATCGAACCCAAAACCTCATGTGTACCAGGCGAGGTCGTTCGCTTAGGACCACTACAAGACTATCTTCAGACTGTGCCTTCTCGTGTTCGTCTGTGCTGGAAACCAAAATGCCTTTTGACTGGTGTGTGCAAAAATACGTTAGGATATATATTTCCTCAGCCTATATTTGTATACGCTTACATGTTGTATGAATTGGCATATCTTTGAAGCATGCCATGTATGTGTGTAGATCGTTAACGTTTTATATCTTGTTGTTTATTAATTCGTTGCTTGTGCAATTCACAGCATGGTCACAGTTCTATTTGACAGATTATCGATCTGTAGAATTTTTCAATGTTTACCCCAAAACCCCTTCAACAGTGAAGTCACAACTGCTCGATGGCTATGCCTCTCAGTGTTCAAACAATGCAGTTCAATGCAGCACACTCATAAAGCATCACCTTGTGAAGATAAAGACCCCTCTGGATGGCAGGATTGAATTCTTCATTGTGACAATACAGTAATAATTTGTGAGCTGTTGAGATCAGCACTTTAAATAAAAAAGCCTGTTTTGTGAGCAGTCTTTAAATTGGTAGCTGTGCCAGTATTGTGAATCAGGCACACCAAGTGTAATCGATGAATAAGGTTTCACGCAAGTAATGTGTTTCAATTCACGGTGACATTAGTAGTTGTGACTTACTGCTATTCTGTCACAATGCCTCTTATCAGCGAAACGGATGATATCACTCATGACCCAAAAAATCCAGACGAGACTGCACAAGCCAAAGAAAGCACAAGCAGGCTTCCAGTTCATGTTAAGTGGCATCAATGCCACAGCTGCCACAAAGAGACAAATATATTTTTAAAAAACTTCCGTTGACTCAAAACGTGTTCATTTGGCCTTTCAGACATTTACACACATCACTTGTGGTGAGTTAATCTGATAAGATATAATATAATTTCCAAGCTGCCTATGCTCGGTGTGATTTAGTGATAAAGCTGATAGAAATATGTCAAATCTGTGCTGAGCCATTCAGAATACCTGTAATGCGATCTATTTGTCCAGGGTCTGGATTCCTGACAGGTTAGTCTGGCACTTTGGTGAATTATGGTGCAGCACTGTCAGACACCGTGGATTGAAAGTAGCTGTGGGCGCATCTCCCACAAAAAACAATGTGCCGTGACTCAGAGGTCGCAATCGGGTACCCGATACCCGTACCCTACCCGATACCCGGCTACCCGTACCCGGCTGGGTACGGGTACCCGTTTGCGACCCTGGTGCGGCCGGGTACGGGTACGGGTAGGCCGTGAGTCACTGGTGAGTCACCGTTTGTCACTCATTTCCCAACGTCTTGTCTCTTCTCACAATTCAAGTTCCTAGAATCAACCCATCCGCGCCTGCAACATGGCTTCATCCCAGAGGTCGCAATCGGGTATCCGATACCCGTACCCTACCCGATACCCGGCTACCCGTACCCGGCCGGGTATCGGGTACGGGTACGGGTACCCGTTTGCAACCCTGGTGCGGCCGGGTACGGGTACGGGTAAGGAATCAAAACTCGTTTGCGACCTCTGCCGTGACTCATGTCGCTTCATTCACAACGGTTACTTCCTTGCCTGCGCCTGTGATCCCCCGTGCAGTGTCTGAAGGAGAGCTACGTGAAGGGTGTCGGCGTTGGACTCGGCTTGAACCTGCAGCGGGTAGAGTTTCGGCTGGGATCGCCGCGTGTCGACGTGTCGGCCGTGACGCAGGACACCAGGCTCTTCCTTGACGGTGCTGAGGACACCGGGTGGCTCTTTCAGGTACCTACAAACCAATTCGCAGCGGTCAAGTTCCTGCATTTGCAGGGGAAGAATCCACAGCAGATATGTGAAGAAAAAATGTTCACGGTTTATGGGCATCATTGCCCCCCCCCTCCTCCTCCATTACTGGTTGAAACATGTTAGATGGGCCTTTCAAACATGCGCCCAATCTCGCCAGATCTGAGAACCTAGTTAGTTCTTGCGTGGTTTAACTTACCGGGGCGTGCCAGGTGTTGCACGCGTGGGGCTGCGTAGCGACCAGTAGATGGCGGCGTTAAGTGTCACCCCCTCATGTGTGGAGGGTTTTCGCCAGTACTCTGGTGTCCTCCCACACAAAGCCAAACTCTCATGGGTGAAATTGACCAAACACCCCAATGTAGAACCCTCCTGAAAACAATTCTGAGTGAGACTCGGTGATGCTTTCACAGCAAAATAATTGGCATGGTAATAATTGGTTTTAGGTGCATTGGAAATAGTGGCACTAGTCCTGTGTCCCCTCCTGCCTCTACCATGAAAATCAGCACAACATTTATTTCTTGGTCTTGAATAAGTTTTTAGATTGCAAGCAAAAGTGTGAGTTGATTGTTTCTCTTTAAGCGCTGTAAGGCAGGCTTACATTTTATCTTCGCTAGCCCCGGCTTAGTTTACACCCCTTGTAATCTCTGGCTGAAGAGCTGTCTTGTGCTGTGTAATCCTCAAATGAAAATTGGTCTTGCTCAGAGATCCTCTCCCATAGAACTCTGTAAGCTTGGCCATCGGAATGATTTCCTCTGGGATTTGTCATTAACTCCAAATCCTCCTGTTCCTGAATATAACCAGCCTCATTGACACGGAGCACTCTGCTGGCTAATCGAGCCACTATGGGCAACGTAGCATGCGTTAATAATTTAAAAAAACAGGGCCCGTTTGTAAACCATGTTGATTAGCTTCATTGAGCTGCCTTCTATCAAAGTCTTAAGCAGACAGGGCCTATTTTGGAGATCGGTTGCAATCAGCTACCTGACCGCACTCTGAATTAAACACTACATTGTGATAATAATGTTTACTTTTACATAGCATAGTTTATGCAAAATCGATTAGGAACCTCAGACAAGCGAGAAGGCAGCAGCCAGGTGGTGGGCCAGCATCAACTATTGCCCAAACTATGCAGTCCTATATATATTAAGATGCTTTCAACCAACTAATGAGTGTTTATACATGGAGGGGGAAACTAGAGTGCCTGGATAAAACTCCAGTGTGGGAGGGTGAGACACTCTTTCCCATACAGAAGGGACAGGTGATATCTTAGTTGAAATTTATGAGCGCCCTCGATCAAGGCATTTAACATGAAAATAAATAATATGAGAAATAATTAATTGAGATGGCAGGCACGTGCAAGGGATTAGGAATGGGTGACCACGATAAAGTAAGTAGGTGTTAGGAAAGCGGGGAGGGAAGAGGAAGATAATGGGAAATGGATAAGAGGTGAGCTTTAAGAGAGGAACGGAAGGAGGTTAAGGAGAGGTACTACGTAATATTAGTCTGCATTTGGCTGCATCGCTCTATGCCGGCTAACCAAGGTGTGGCGCCCACGGAAAAGGAGTTTTTGTAACATTTTTAAAATCCACCCCAACTCTCACCTCCACAGTGCTGGATCATAGGAGTGCCCAACCATTACCCGGCTAAATAGTAATAGTTTTGAAGATGCTGTTAAGTCGCAGATTGCAGAACAACAATGGATTATTTCATTTATCTGTGTGGAACTGAGTGTCACGTGGGTTTTCACATGTGGGTTTTCACTTGATGAGTTTTTAAAAGACGTCGCGTCCTAATTACGAAGTGGTTGTCTTGCAGGAGACGATGCTGGATGAATCACACTTTGTAGCTGTGGCTGTGGATCGACACTCAACAGTCTGCCAGGTGTGAATGATGTTTCATGGTTTCTTTTTGCCTATGTTTCCCACAATTCAGTCTGATTATGCGATTATGCTATTGATGTAATATCATGACACACATACACAAAATAAAAACTGAACTCGCACAAAGCATGCAATCAACGCCATAGTCGAAAATGGTCCATGGAAGGAGATAGCATATTTCTAAGTAACCTCTTATCCACACGAGAGGGCACTGCACTTTCTCGCCTGTCCTGCTACAGAGATAAATGATTATTGCACGATGTTCAAACCAATATTTCTTCATTCTCAGCTGGTATTCATCATTAGGCCATGGTCAGTCCACTGCTAAATGAAGGCCTCCCCAAGCTGTCATGATCCTGCCATTTCATAATAATCCACCAAATACCTCAAAACGAGCTGATTTTCAAAACAAGTTAAAAAAAATTATCTTGTATGTTTGGGATATTTTTTTTTTACAAATGAATTTCAACCCTGGATCTTAGCAGTGCCTGCTCAGCACTCCGACCTCTGAGCCACCTCCAGGATGACGTTCCTTAATTGCGTGAATCGACTGTGGGGAATTTCCTTTGTTCCGTGGCGGTCACGTACTGCACAAAGCTCCGCCACGGGGGGTGCGTCACAGCGCAAGGTCGCCTGGGGCCACGCATTTAGGCTTGGGCCGCCCTAACGGGATTAAGCGCCGTGACCCCCGCTCCCTCTGACATTTTGCATTGTGGCTGCCGAAGATACAATTTGTAGATAAATACGTAAACAACAGCCAACGCTTTCTCCGTGGGTTAGTCACGATTTTAAAAAAAAAAGATATTTTTTACAACATAGCTTTTAGGGTTGCATTGCGTGTTGTTGGGCACGATCAACTCAGTTTATGAATCAGCTCCGTTGCTGAAGAAGCTCCCAGTGTGTGGAGCGAAATGTGAAATATCACGCCCAACAATGCCCGGTACAGAGCAAAAACACACCAGAGAGCTTTGCTATGTTTCTTTGATCCAAACTGCTGCGATTGAACTAACAGTGCCATGGTCTAAAATATATATATATTTACTGCCTTTTTGATTATTATCTTCACGTTTAAGTATTTCATTATCATTATCATAGGCTATGATTACACAAAGCCGCCATAATCTGACAGTCCGGTAATGCAGCATTCCTTCTGGCATCTGCACGTGAGCTGATTTTGTCATTCAATCTCCGCGGTGATTGAGTGACAAAATCAGGCACATTCCTTCCTTTGGCTGTCTTTATTCATTGCCTGTGATATAGGGTTATGGTGCATCGTCTCGTTTGTGATATAGTACTGCTGACATAGGGTCATGCACAATTATACATTTTCAAGATAACAGTTCGATAAAAACAACGTGTATATGTAAATCATGTCAGCCAGGAAATAAAAATAGAGTAGAGAATTATGTATTTTGGGGTATGTAAGGTATTTTTAGGTTATGGTAACATGGGGCAGAGCTGTTTCACAGTGGTTAGTGCACTGCACTGTGCACCCATTAACCCGAGTTCGATTCCCGGCCATGGCTGACATCAATTGTGAGTGAAATCCAGTCCTAGGAACCCCCCCCCCTGCCCAGCATGGTGAAGTTGGTCAAACAAGCCCCACAACAAACACTGCATAAGATGGCCTTCATCCAGCAGTGGATTAACAAAGGACGCAGAATATTAACTCATTTATTATTGCAACGTGTCTACAATTTGGAGCTGAGTATGCAAAGTATTTTAAGCAATTTATTTTATTTTGTTGTCATACTCTGAGTTTGGGAGCATGCAATGTGAAATACAGAAATGTTAAATGCTACTAAATGTGGAAAAGTGTTAACGGCATTACGGTATTAAAACATCCCGTTGAATGTACAGCAGTGTTTTTAAATACCTAAAATTAACTTTTAATTACCGTGTTTCATTTGTCTTTTGGGAAGCACAGACATCCGAAGGTCACAGGCGTGGTGATGAATCACTGTGCGTGCGGCCGTTCGTCGCGCTCACCTTCCAAGACCTCATGTCGACGGCTGCCCCCTTGTCCCTTGAAGAACCAGAATTCTGGGAAAATTTTCGAGCCAAAAATCTCAAAACGTTCGACACGTAGGGGAGAAAAAACACAAACGTGCGTTCCCTTGTTGAGATGCAGATTATATTTTATTTTCGTGCCCCCTCTTACAATCGGGCGGCATGGTGATAGCCTCCATACTTTTCTTATCACAGGTAATGAATGTGACATTCTTGGCTTCCTTTCACCATTGCCTCGGGATGTAAAACAAATACCTTGCAGATAATTAGCAAGATAATAATAGATGGCCACTGGTTAGGCAAGTGCAGGATATGCGCCTTTTTTTAATTAGGTTTGTTTACCAATGATGGGGTTGCGGAAGAGGGTTACGGTTAGCCTGAAGGAATGTGATCATTTAGCAACTTTGCTATGCAAAGTGTCAAGTGTGAGCAAGAGCGAGTTGTGGTTATTTGAGCGTATTCATCAGTGGAGTAATACAAAACTAGAATTCTGTTTTTATTGGGTTATGCCGCCCATGGGAGTCGAGAGATTACACATGCTCGGTGGCTTCCTTGATTGAGGCTAAACAGAATTTTAATGAAATGTTTTGCAGTCTGAGCTTTGTTCGAAGTGCACCGGTAAAATGTCAGTTCTCGGAAGGCAACGTTGATTTTGCAGTTTTGTTCACATGCCCTTGGATATAAATACTCCTGTGAAGCAATTCTGCCGAGCATGCCTTTTGTGTTCCAGCGTCATGGCTGAATTTGATAAGGGATAATTTCCAGAGGTCTGAGTTCTCTGCTAGCCTGTGGGACTCGGCTGCAATGCAGCGTGTCATTTTTCTGGGTCGTGGCAGGAGATAGTTGGCACAGTACACGGGAAACTGAGTGCTATTATAATTAAGTGGTATCCTTTGGGGCAATGCCGATATTTGTTTAAAAAATTTGTCACGTCGAAATTCTTCACCAGATGACTTGCCACTCTAATAGGTTTTTCATATTGCTGAAATAATGAAGCTGAAATGAAATGGAAGACCTTTTATTCAATTCATAGATTGTCAATCCCTGTGTATGGTATATATGTAATGTTGAATCGAGAATACGAGAAGGAATTGGTCTTGAATGGTGCCTATTTAAAGCACCTCCCTGCTCAAATGAGCTATAGGGCTGCACTCATCTCTTCGCGGCAGAGGCCTGTTTCTGCACAGGATGACCACCGGTTGAATTTTCACCCGGTTGTACTCGAGCCGACTGGAATTAGAACTTGCACCCGTCTCTTGGTGACCAGAATGCTCGTATCACAACACCATTGGTGACTAAGCTCTACATTGATATGGGACCACTAGAGTAATTATGGTACAATGTATAATAACAAGAACAATTTACAGCACCTTGTCAATCCACTGCTGGATGAAGGCCGCCTAGCATTTGCGTAGGTAATGGGGGTTTGTTTGACCATATTTCACCACTGGTCAATTTGTGTTTGTGAAGGGGAGACTCGGCACTGGTTCAGATATTACTCACCATTGATGTCACCCATGTCTAGGAATTCAGTATATTTATACCAAAGGAATTACAACAACAAACAATATGAAAACATGAAAAAATATTTTACCAGGTAAAGCCCACTGAGCTATTAGCTTCTTTTTTAGAAGCGACCTGGCCACAAATGATAGCTAAATGAAGTGGCTTGTCATGTGGAAGTTATAACTGCCAAATGATCTAAAACTAAACGCATGCTGTTGATTTAAAGCTTTCGTGACTGCAGGGATTCATATTTTTATTTATTATTTTATTGTTTCCCTTCTACGTGACTTTCCCGAAAGAACCAAGAATATAAATGCATGCTGTTGATTCTAAATGTGGAGGGAAAGTCACGGGGAAAAAGATACGCAAACTCCAAATATATAGGCGTCAGGGTCGGGATCAAACCCACGACCTCCTGCATACCAGGCAAGGAAGATAACATCTCGCCACCCTGGTCGCCCTTACGAGCCCGCGTAAAAATCGCTGACAAGTCTGCACGATTTCAGAATGCACTTTTAAAATGGCCACAAACTCTAGACGACAACAACATTGAGATTCATAATTATGGACCACAGTAATCAAAACAACAGCAAGTGGTATAACCTTAAATCTTGACTTAACACTTTCGTGACTGCAGGAATTAATATTATTTGGGTCTGTCAGTAAAGTAAAGATGACGACCACTTGTGTTGCGATCGAAACGTCGTAGTTAAAAAAAAGTTATTTCTTTGAACCTATCTACGTGACTTTACCGAAAGACCCAAAGAATATGATATAACCTTGGCATCATTCCTTCGCATGCCATCTTTTGCATTAATAAAATGGGGTACTGAAAGATGTATTCAATGCTCATTTATACAACTTCTCTGCTATCTTTGCTGTCTATACGTACTATATGAGTATAGTTCAAAGAGTGAGTACTTGTAATACGTTATTAAGTTTGTTACAAAACATTTAGGAATTGGCATTTCTGCCACTTAGTATCGATCGTGCCACACAAGGGATATGGTTATTGTCAACCGCGACCTGCATAGCGGTGAGGCGAAGGGGTCACAGCGGGCGAGTGTGGGGACTGATAGGGCATAAAGTTCCCGCTCGTACCGCTTGCGAATTCTTAATCCACTCGCGTTGTACCTCCGATGAGCACGGTTGGCTACGCACGGTTGCGAAAGAAGTTCAGCGCACACGCGTTCGTGCTATGCCACAGCAAGTGCGTGACTAGCACCCTAATTTCATTAGGCTGCCGTCTTCTTACTTGAGCTCACGCGTGTCTAAAGGCGACACCGATTTGGGCAGATGCTCCTGCTTCTGGCCGACATGGAAACGTGACTGCCACACAGCACGCTTGCTAATCGGTGACATTCGCAGTGGCTCTCTCTTTTGTTATGGATGAAGAATCTGCATTGAAATGTTTCACGTCGGCCGCTGCCTGTTATCATTCCGTCGGCTGCGTGCAAGATGTAATCTCTCGGGAAAAAAAGTATTATACGCCGTGCATTAAATCTACCGCAATGCAGTTTATCACCTATTAAAATGCTGAATCTTGTTTTTGATGTCACGTTCGGCCGATTTTATAATTTCACAATGAATAAAACGCCGCTGAATGCCGGAACGTTTCGCTTACGTTTGTTTAATAAAAGCGTAAGATCCTGTCACATTTAAACCACCGAGTCGGTAATTAAAATCCCATAACGTCCCTGTTCGTTGTAAGTTGGGCTGACTTCAATTCATTTCAGCAAATTGCTTTTTTGACATGGAAGTAATTAATCTGACTCAACTAAGGGCCACGGGCATGGCTCCGGCTGCATGGTGTATCGGGATTGATTAGTCGAGTAATGACCGAGGTCTTACCTGAAATTGTCTGCATCACCTGCCACTAGAAAAACTGAAGAGGAGTTTGTGCAACCCCTACCAGAGCTTGGAGCTACCAGTGCTGTGCACGTTATGCCCATAATACATCCTCAACATTGTAGTAAGAATTATTTACAGCCCTTCAACGAGCCACTGCTGGATGAAGGCCTCCCCACGCCTACTGGACATCTGTGGAAAAAAAACGATGTATAGCTCCTCGGATTTCTCCGGTATAAATCAATATTGTGATTCTGAACTTGTTCGACCTTGCGGATTCTTTTGCAAATACTTAACGCTGGGCAGTGTGGATTGGTGAATGGTCAAAGGTGGGGCACGGACAGTTATAATATCACTTGCCACTGATGTCAGCCGTGGATGGGAGTCAAACTGGGTTTAGTTCATGGCGGCATGTGCTTACCACTGTCACGTCCCCAACTCCTAAATATTCATATATATATTAGAATATGCACATATTCGAATTGTGAGATTATCACGATAGTATTTCCCTAACGATAGTCCAGGGCTGTGGGATGATCAGCTTCCTGATCTGCCTCGGAGTGCCTCTCTTTTTGGCAAAGCTGTACATTACTGAAGAAATCACTTCCCCCTCCTCTGTACACTTGCAAGCAATGTTTTTTTTATGTTTTACCCAAGTAATTTGTTTTTCTGAAAACTTAAACAAATGATTGTACTAATTGTGTCCCATTGCCTAAATTTGGGTCAAAATTACGATTTGCAGACGTAACCTTTTGAGAGGTATTTTATATTATTCCGTCAAAACGAGTATTTTCATTATTGTGGTAATTGATAGATAATTGAAATCGTTAATCTTGTTTCACCTAAACATTTCTTTCTCAGAGAGGTAGACTGAAAATTATTATGAAATTGAGTTGCGTGCCATCTTTGGAAGTCATTAAAACAGACTCTGCGACGAGCTGATTGACTCTTTGGATTTTAAAATTACGCCGCATTTAGCAGTGTCCTCGAAGAACGTGGAATGTCATGCCGAACAAAGTGACGAAAATTACAATCGCCGTAAGTACTGAACGTGGTATTTGAGCACGACACTCGAGGAAAGTGGTGTTTTCAACGCCCCTTCTTTTCTCATCACGGTTAGTTACGAGAAAACCGCTGTCAGAGGAGTCATACTGGAGTGTGTATTGCCTCAAAAAAAGAAATCCAATACGATTCGATGGAATTGCAATTCTTGTCAAGAGACTCCACACACACATTCATGGGACGTTCAACCCCAAATTATTTGAGACAGGCCTCTAACCGAAGAGAACTACCAGAGAAAAACACAGAAAAATGTAAAATCCAGTGTAATATCACCATCATGATGATCAGCCGTGATCAATGCACGATTATGAACGCCTTCCCAATCTGTTGCCACGTCTCATGGTCTTACAATGGCACAATCCACCGAGGTGCTGTACTCGAGCTGATTTCGTCTCTCCGGTGCAATATATATTGCAGGTACTGCGTATGTGTATGGCTTTGTATCTGCATGCGTTTTAGGTGTCTTCTCTTTGGCTTGCCTTCATCCGCAGTTACACTTTGATGGCAATTCGCAGCGCAGACAAACCGCGCAGCAGAAAAACACGGTTCAAAGAAGCAAGCGGCACCAGCGCCTTTTGCTCGTCGATGATAAGGATGCGTGTGAGCTGCGCTGCTGTCTGGACGTGCGTCTCACGTGGCTAAAATCTAAATAAAAACAACTTTCCCGCAAATTACATGTTGCACGATTGCCGCTTGTAAAGTGAAGAAGTGCACAAAACTCACCACTGTAAGCATCAGCACGTCGCATTGAATTATTAAGGGGCCCTGCTGGTGAATTTTAAAAGGCCTGGGTGTATTCCCAGTGTGTGGCGACAATGTGCATCACGCTGTCAGATACAATAAACGCATGCTGTGCCAATGAGGCGATGTGCCTCTACTTTTGCCACTGCTGCTGCTGCTGCTGCTGAAAGGATCCCTGGGGGTTTTAACCATTTTATTTACCTGAGAAATGTTTTAAATCAGCAAAATGTATTGAGGGGCTGGGCAACAGGATTAGAAACCGTTCGGGTTATTGAGTGCAGATAACCTTTTTTCACGTATTATGTTAACTCGCCATTCGCAATGAGAGTCTTTATTTTATTTATTCCTGGATTCCTACTGTAGCTCGTTTCCCACAGTGAGTCTACTTGTATTTTTTTTTATTTCAAAATGACATTAATGCATGAAAAGCTAACCGATGTGCGAACAAAAGCAATGTATTAGGATCAACGCGGGCCTGCCCGCAGTGTTCATGTGGCACACGCATCCCACGCTGCTGTTGCTTATAACAGCTGTGCCGCCTCATGGACTGCTTGCCGCAGTTGGCAAATGTTTTGGTGGTCAAACAATGACATTCAATTAGCTTGATGCCGCTTGCGGTTCGTGACCCCCACACCTCGCCTCGGGGAGCCTAGCCCTGGCTTGCTCACGGCACAACACCGGCGCCCCAACTTGTGGAGGACACGATAACTACGGTATTTAATAAGGTCCCTTAGCAGTGTCCATTGCCATCGAGAATGTCACATCGCCACAGAGCAGAATCTCACCAGTGGTTCAACCGTTCTCGGTAATTGGCAAACTACATTTAGCTCAGAAGGTGCTTAAGCCCCTTTTTTGTATAACTTGACGATCAGCGGGAGTGGCAGAACACATCAATGACTTGTAACTGTGATAGCTGCGGCCTGAGTTCAATTCCCTGTCACGGCGAACGTCCGTGGCGAGCGATATTTGAACCGTACCCTGGCGAACCGCTCTTCCCCCGCCCCGGAACTTAGCCGATGGAGAGCCCTCATCCAACAGCGGAATGGCAGATGGGCTGTACATGTACAAATGCACGTTTTATAGTTAAAGGGTGAAATATATACGGCCCGTGACCGAATCATTTCTGATGCATGTCATCCATTAAGATTGCAATATCTAAGCAGGGCTGAGTCCAGCGTAGTGGTTGGATGGGTCACCGCCATGCGCAAACGTCTTGTCGTAGATCTGCGGGGCTTTGTGGTGGACCAAAAGGCAAAGCAGCCACGCCGATTGTTGTGCTGCACATCTGTCATTCTACACTTCCACATCTATGCTCCCCGCCTCCACTAACCCCGCGATGACCAACATGGTGAAGTATGACCAAGAACCCCCATGAATGGCACGCCATGGGAAGGCCTCCATCCGGCAGTGGTTCGACAAAAATGGCTGCAAGTCAACACCTTCCGATTAGCACGGTTGGCTACGTAAGGTGCGAAAGAAGTTTAATGTAGTACACACATTATAAATTTGCACTTGAATCACATTTTTTTCGTCACTCACCGCTGCGCAGCCTCTGTAAGGGTCTCTTCGTGAGACAGAGGCATCTATCGCTGGAGGCTGATGATTGATTGGGACCACAGCTTTCCCGACTGCACATTTTAATCCGTGGACGCGCCGAGAAGTGCTCACCGCTGACATCTTGCGCGGCTCCCAATTACCGGGGCCAGCATGCACCGCATTGCACCGCAAACAATCGCCGCTCCAATTAAATTTCTAGACAATGGGCTTTGTGATGCTGCGTAATTGTCTGCCAATCGTCACGGGTCAACTAGGGACGCGCGTGTTTGGTTTGTCTTTGTGTGTATTCATACGATGTGTTTTTTTTACGTAAGTGTCAAAATGTAAAGTTATTGCAAAACACTCATTAAAACGGAAATGGACTCAACATGCCAATGGTTGATCCTATTGAAAAAAGAGCCGTGGAAAAACAAATAACATTGCTCATATTACAATTGTATTGTGAATGTTGATGATGGTGGTATGGTGCGCCAGTGGTTAGCACACTGCGCCACAAACCCAGTGACCCGAGTATTATTATACTACCTCACAGCTAGCATCAGTGGCTTTTTAATAAATTATTTGAGATGTGGGCGTTCGCTGGTAGACCCGTATTTAATGCCCTTTCCCGAGCTGCATTTGAGAAAGTGGCAGTTGATGGGGGCCTTCTTAAGGCTCTGTAGTAATTGTGGGGTGGGTGCTCCCCCCACCGTGGGAGCCGCCGTGGTGAGATGTTAACTACCTTTCCTGGTATACAGGAAGTCGTGGGTTCGATCCCGACCCTGACGTCTACTGCATATATGGAATCCGCATGTTCTCCCCGTGGTCGCGTGGAGTTTTCTCTGGGTACTCCGGGTTTTTTCCCTCCACATTTTGAAACGTGCGTGTAGAGTATTTGGCTGCTATAAATGTCCACGTGATAATCCATTCCGTTGGGCTATCATTTGTAGCCAACCAGGTCGCTTCTGAAAAATAGCCATATAACTCAGTGGGCCTTACCTGGTCACAAAAAATAGTAAAAATAAACAAAACATGCATGGTCGCTTGGGAGTTCCAGGATTTGGTCCCAGACCACGATACCCTGAACCAAACCTGGGCACCCAAGTGACCCAACCCAGGCACCCACCCACCCAGGCACCCAACCAGGCACCCACCCACCCCACACCTGACAATGTTACCAACCTGTACCAATCAGTGTGGTGCAGTACGGTCAACCATCCCTGCGACCCAACGTGGCATGGGAAGGCCCTCATTCGGCAGTGGATTTGCAAAGGGCTGCAGCTTTGTTTTACTGATAAGCTTTTGTAATGTGTGCATTTACCTATGAATCATTTTTGTGCGAGTCGTTAGATTGGGTAATGCACATATTCAACGTTTGCTACGGAGTTTTCACGATAGCTCTACAAAAACTATAAAAATATATATTTATTCACGCGGTACATATGCATCTATATTAACAACGCACACATATGTGCGATTCTATGAATGTTATCTCATTACGAAATCAAACACGGCGATGACATTGTTCCTGATGTGTATCGCCACGACCTGCTGGGTAACAACATTCTGAGACTACAAATGATGCTCACGTTACATTTACTGATTATCAAGGTCGGCGTCTCATGCTTTAATTACATTACAGTCGAATTGACCGCATGAATTGTACGAGGCATGCATGCAAACACACTCACCCAAAAGCTAGCGCTTGCTCTGTAGCTTTACAGGCGCGGAGACTCTGAGAGTGCATCTGATATGCACACCCAGTTAACGGGGAATGCTACAAGATAGCCCATCCGCTCACAGAAACCTGTCGCCGATGTGGCGAGAAACCGACTCTATGCTTCATAGGACCTCCTTTGCCAGTACCAAAATATGAGAATAGGTTTTCCCCTTTTTTCTGGCAACAAAACAGGTGTTAAGATGTTAAAACACCAAACTGAAACCTTTTACAAGGAATCATGTCTGCATTAACCACAATACTTGTGGTCAGAATGCAAACAAAAAAACACTCTGATAAGAAATGCATTGTCTTTGAAACTGATTGGTCCACACCAGAGACAGCTTTCTTTTGAGCCGAGTCTCAAAACGGAGGCGTCCTCTGGTCTAACACCGTTTTGAGACTAGGCTCAAAAGAAAGCTGTCTCTGGTGTGGACCAATCAGTTTCAAGGACAATGCATATATTATCAGAGTACGTTTTCTGTTTGCATTCTGACCACAAGTATTGTGGTTAATGCAGACAAGATTCCTTGTAAAAGGTTTCAGCTTGGTGTTTTAATATCTTAACACCTGTTTTGTTGCCAGAAAAAATTGGAAAATCTATTCGACTTTATACTGGCAACGCTGCACGCTTGGGCCAACAAACAATTCCAGTGTGTATCTTGCGCCACCTAAAAACTGCATCTTAAACCGAATATGTATTACGTTGGCTCAGTCAACACAGCAGTGTAAAATGGAACACCACAAGTCACCAATCGGTAGGTCTCGTATGGTGAGGTAAAGTGGGAGTACTCCCAAATCTTGCAATGCGCATGGTCGGTGTGGAAGAGTAGGCCGATTTACCCTCCAGAGGGACCCCCTAGAGCTCTCACCAGCGGAGGCTCTTCTGTCATAAGTAACGTGAGCAAGTACTTGCAGGTCTGCGCCTTTGCCTCTATGAAAACACATTGTTAGTCGTTATTTCACTGAAATATGACAAATGTTATATATAAACCGTATATATAATGTATAGTATGAAATGTCTTTATTAGGAAACATGATTACGTGAGTGGTTGTTGGAGCACGAGTACGTCAAATTAAATTAGTTTTTTGAAGCATGTGTTTTAAATGACACAGGATGAAATGATAGTCGTGACGCTTAACATGACAGCAGTGTTTAGCAGCGGCGGCACAGATTCCCGGCGGTGCCGGGTGTGGATTCAATTTTCTTTGACGATTCCTAAAATATCAAACGCCTTCTAATACCCTCGAATCCCAGGCGATTGTTGCTTACGCACAAAATCTACCCCGTGACATCACTTACGCATGCGTCCCAAAATAGCATCTTTCTCCGGGTGAAATTTCATTTTTTTAAGGCGGTAGCATTGGAGCGATAAGCCGTGCGCAGCTTTGGTGATGCATGAAGAATGCTTCAGGGCTGTGCATCCCAGTCCTCCACGAGCGGGTGCATCCTCTCCACCGATGCAGTCCATGTTAACCGTCCGAACGGAACAATTCGTACCGAAGCGGCGTTAGTCACGGTGCAACGTCGCATATCCGACCATCACATATTTACGCCCTGACCAATTAACCGTCCCGCACCCCATGAAGCGTTTGTGCCCTGCGTGACTGTCATCTTCCATGAATAAATGCTCTTCCTACATTCGACCTGTCTGCACGCCGTAATATGATCCTAATCTCGCGTACATTCGCTCCCTTCTTCAACACAGCAAAGCATTTGCTCCACCAATGTAGTATTTGTGCCCTGCGTGACTGTCATCTTCCATGAATAAATGCTCTTCCCACATGCGACCTGTCTGCACGCCGTAATATGCTCCTAATCTCGCGTACATTCGCTTTCTTCAACACAGCAAAGCATTTGCTCCACCGATGTATTTCTCTCTCCCTACGTTTGCAGCAGTCTGCGCTTTAGTTTTGTCCGGTACTCCTATTTGAGCACGGCGGATATCGTCATCTTGAAAACTCATTTGAAAACTCACGTCTTTAAGACTGCTTTTTGTGTTTAGTTTGTTGTCCTTCCCCTGCACCTCTGATTAGCACAGTTGGCTACGCAGGGTGCGGAAGACGTTCAACGTACATACTTTACATCTTCTATGCATTCATGTAACCAAAGTCTTCACGTATACCACCGATGCCTCAGTCCCCCAGCGAGTTGGTCATGTGACGTTGTGCTGCACCGTGGCTCAGTGAAGTTCGTCTGAAGAGCGGCCATGAGAAGTAAAATTGTGCAGTGTTCAGCCTTAGCATTGCACATTTACCCACCGGTTGCCTGTGCTTTTCAAATGTGCAATGTCGTGATCTCGGCCCGATGTGGCCAGCATCATGCCCGCCTGGCTTTGTTTAGCCCGGTGTTGCAATTCGCACATTGTACCAGATACTTATTTACGGCTTAGTCGATCTAGGGGAGGCCCAAGACTGGTTCAAATATCAACCCCCGTTGATGGTAGCCAAGCAGAAGCATCTACTACTGCAACAACCACGACACCACGGCTAAAAGGCATTTGCTTACAATCGGGACCTTTTGGTTAATTAAACATCATAATTGTAAACTCCTAACTGGGTGCTCGCTTGGCCCGTCGACTGAGCCTTTGAGCATTTCTGCTGAATTCTAGGAATCCTCGGGGGAATTTTTTTACCACAACGGAGCCAGAGACATCTGCGCTGCACGCTTCGGCACTCGTGAATTCACAAACATTCCGCGGATTTGTTTCATGGTGTTGCGACGCTTTGTGCAATTACCCACAATTGCAGTCACGCAATTCCCGAGGCACCTAGGCAACAGTGCCGGCTAATTGAATGCCAATCGGCAAACGCACTGCCAGCAATAATGTCACCTTAATTGTTGGTTGAGAGTCATGAGTGACGGGGGGGGGGGGCACTGCGTGTAAAAATTACAGTATTGATTCATCAATCATTAGTCATTTTTAAGGATGAGCATATTTGTTGTTGTTGTTTTTATATGATAAACAAAGTTTGTTTTGGAATGTATATACTGTAGTAATATTAATAAATACAAATACAAACAGATATTCGTCTCATACCAATGCAATGTTTTTGTTTCTACTTTTTATGCCCCAACCTATACTATAGTGCAATACAATTATCCAATTGGAGTTATATAGAGGGACAAATAATGATAAGAGGAAGGTTATGATGGGGTGGTCACTATAATTGATAGGTGGTGAAGGCAATGGACACTGAGTTGGACATGGTGAGGTTGAGAATGTGGCCGCGGGAGTGAGGAAGGAGGGGGGGGAGGATATCCATGGATTTCGCGAGCGGCTGCCAGGTGGCTGAGATGTAATTGTAAGTGATCATTAACGTGGCTGTTGAAATGGCCAGCAATGAATGGAGGAGGAGGATGAACGCAATGTGAAATCACAAGAGTTGGTTAACACATTCCTGCGGAGGGAGCTGGTAGGAACGTTGGGTTGCTCGGTCAATGGCCAGGGTCAATGGCGGCGTGGTGTACTCCGCAAATATGGCCGACTGTGAGGGCGGGTACAAGCCGGCGTGAGTAGGTTAAACGTTGAGTTTTATAAGTGCACCACCGGGTGATCAGCCCCTCCCCACCCAGCCCCACCCCTCCCACCCCCCACCCAGCCCCATCCTCCCCACCCAGCCCCTCCCCACCCTTTCCACCCAGCCCCTCCCCACCCTCTCCACCCAGCCCCTCCCCACCCAGCCCTACCCTTCCCAACCAGCCCTTCCCCACCCAGCCCCACCCTCCCCACCCAGCCCCACCCTCCCCACTCTCCGCTCCCCACCCAGCCCCTCCCTCCCTACCCAGCCCCTCCCTGCGCGACGGACGGACGGACACAATAATCCCCTGTGGGCTGGTGTAACCAGGAGGTTCCTACCAGTATAAAGTTTGGCTTCTGGTGGATGATAGACAACAACATTGCAGAGCCTGAGGCTGGCGAGGGGTGGGAAGTGAAGGGAGGCATGACTAAAAATTAAGTAAAGTTTTTGGAATGCATTGAGAGTGTAAAGTCATGTTTGGAGATAAGATTAAAGCAATGCTCATAGGAGTGGTAGCTAGATGGGACAGCGTTCGGGAATTATCAGAGTGCAAAAGCAAAGAGCTTACCACGAATGCCGAGCATATAACTCTGAACATCAGTGATGCCTTAACATCAGACAAATACCGTCACGTGAGTCGAATACCTGTCGATTGTTCAACTCCTGGCCTAGGTTAACATCAGCGGCAGTCGATATCTGAACCGGTGCTGTCAAATGATTTTCATGGCCAACTCCACGTGAGCAGGAGGCGTTCATCCCCAATTGGATGGAGAATGAAGTGGATATTCATTTAACCATGTCATCTGCTATTGTGAAACATTTGCTTCCTCGCCAAAATGCGGTGAAAAATCAATTATGAAATAACAGCTGCGGTCAAAACATAAAATTGAAATTTTTTACAACGTGATCGCGATTCATTTTTTTTGCAATTACTATAATTGAAGGTTCTTTCACTGTTAGAGAAATCGGGCAAGCGGGATTCTTGTTGCGTTTCCACTCAAATCTGGCGAGCCCTTCCTTACAGCAGTGAGGCTGGCAGCGTGAACACCATCATCACCATCATCACCATCATCACAATAATCACCATCATCA
>CM025611.2:2302678-2313863 GCA_014621495.2 Entosphenus tridentatus
CACCATCATCACCATCATCACCATCATCACAATAATCACCATCATCACCATCATCACCATCATCACAATAATCACCATCATCACCATCAGCCTAATCAGCACCATCAGCACCATCAGCACCATCATCACAATAATCACCATCATCACAATAATCACCATCATCACCATCAGCCTAACCAGCACCATCAGCAACATCATCACAACATCACAATTAGCACCATCATCACAATAATCACAAACAGCACCATCACCATCATCATCATCTTCATCACAATCAGCACAATTTTTATAACCAGCACCATGACCACCATCTTCACAATCAGCACTATCAACACAATCACCACCATCAGCACCTTCATCACAATCAGAATAATCATTATAACCAGCACCATCATCACAATCAGCATCATCATCACAATCACCACAATCACCACAACCCATCACGCGCAGACGACGACGCGCACATTGCAACGCCTTCGCCCTCGTTGATCTTCACTCGGTACAAACAATCGCCACCGTTCGCGACATCACCTCCACGCGCTGCGTGAACCATCAGCTGCCCGCGATCCACAATTTCTACTCGTGTAGTCGACCTGCCTCTCCCTTTCGCTCTCTGCTTCTCACGCGGACGCGACTCGGCCGAGAGCCGCACGAAGCTCACGTGGCCTCGCGCGCCGTCTCCCCCAGCGCTTCATCCGTCAAGACCCTGATGCGCCGTGGGACAAAAAAAAGTGTTTTTTTGTTTGGGACGGAACAAAATATTTAGTTCGTTCTCCCGCCCGCCGTGCTCGAGGTGTGTGTGTGTGTCCCCATTTAGTCAACGTGATGACGAGTCGATGAGCGGCTTTCGTCCCCGCCCCACGCTCTTTGCGGAGCGTAACGACGCGCGGGTCGCGGCGGAGAGCGGTGAGACGGTGGCTGAGAGCGGAGTGGACGAAGCTCATTCGTGGCCTTCGATTGTCCCCTCCTGAGCTGCCTTATCTCAAGGGCCCTCGAGATAATTATTTTTAAGTCTTATATATGTTTTATCGTGGGGGAAGTGGGGGGGGGGGGATCCAATGCTTTGTTTTGAAAATCTATAAATATTATGCGTTTCTTCAGAGGAGCAGTTGGCACGCCGCTGCTTGAATGGCGCTGTTTAAAATGAGATACAGGAAAATGTTGAATATCCGCCACAACCAAATAACCATCCGTAACCCGGTGCAGGATCTGTGCATCGTGTAACTCTAATTTTCTACCGATGTTCCCAACTCTGACCTGTACATCAACAGGAATGCATGAAGCAGTTTGGACTTGACTTTTGTCAAGAAAACCTATTTTGTGCACAGTGTGACTGTAATGTTCTAAATTGTCCTGCCCTCCCCCCCCCATTTCAACCCAGCATGGTGAAGTATGGGTAATCGATACCCGTGACCGACACGGCATGGGAGGCCCTAATACAAGCAGTGAATTTACACAGGGCCGTAACTTAACTTTTTTGCAGCTTACAGGAATCAGTGTGAAAGTTTCAAAATTGTAGCGAGGTGAATTTTCCTCGTAATTTTTGTGATTGTAGCAATTGAAAATACATTTTGTACCAGACCTGCCGACCAAGTGCAACGATGCAAGACGACAGAGCAAGTGTCATTTCAAACCCCTGCACGTCCCTCATGCCAGCCAGTTCCCACCCACAGCGCCTTGTCAGTTCCCTGCCGAAGGCCTGGCACACGCAGCATCGATCGTGGGGCTTGTTTGAGCATACTTCACCACGCTGGTCAAGTGTGGGTCAGTGAAGAGGGTGCCCCAGGACGGGTTCACATATCGTTCACCGTGGCCGAGAATCGAACGCAGCTTGTCAAATTCCCCCCATCAACTCTCTCCCTCTTGGGAAGGGGCCATTCAATTCACAGGCGTGATAAACAGAGCCATCACGATGGGCTGCTGTCTGAGAACACGTGCCCGCCACGAGGGACGGTCGGGTCGACCAAAATCGATGCATCATCTCGAGCAACAGAGCTGTCTGCACCACCGGCAATCCATCTTCCTTAAGCACATTAAGCGTTGGCCGGGTGACTGAGAGAAATTGAACAAAGGACAATCACCCCCCTCCTCAGACTCCCTGCCAACCCATTCCCCTACCCTCTCCGCTCTATCTGCTCCCTTATTCTCTCCTCTCTACCCGATCACCTACCCTCCCTCTCCTCTGCTATTCACTCCCCTACTCCCCCCCTATACTCTCCACTGTGCTCTCTCTCTCTCCTACCTTCTCTATCCTCTCCCTTCACCTCTCCTTTCCACCCTATCCTCTTCTACCTCTATTAACGTACCCTAACCCTCTGCTGTACTCTGCTCTCTCCCCTCTTTCACATCATCTCATCTCTCCGCTCTCCCTTACCCTCTCCTTCCTTCCCTCTCCCCTCCCCTATCACTCTTCTCGTCGTGCCCGTGACCTGCGTCTGCCGAGACGCCGCAACTCGCCGCAGCAGCAGCATTGTGCCACGCGCTGAGAGCCGCCGTCGCCCCACCCAGCAGATTCCTCATCGCCTCCTCCTTCTCCTCCTCGCTGCTGTTCCTCAATGCCGACCCCCACTCCCCACCCCTCCTCCCCACCGCACCCACCTCAACCACCGCACCCACCGCTCCCACCGTACCCACCGCTCCCAACGCACTTACCGCACCTACCACACTCACCGCACCCACCGCTTCCACCGCACCCACCGCTCCCACCGCACCCACCGGCACCCACCACACCCACCGCTCCCACCGCACCCACCGGCACCCCCCAATCTTAAGTAACGCGATTTCAATCGCACCAGAAATGTTTAAGCAGAAACGCCTCCCCTTTCGCCGATGCGCGCACCTCCCGCTTTCTGTGCGGACGCACTCGCATTCATATGCGACGTGCGTCTTGAGACGCGTTTGCGCTCAAGACGTTATGCACATACCAATCGCATTGCTGTAATTCACGAAAGGGCTGTGCGAACGGTGCCGTGCGTGTGCGTGAATGCGCAGTGCGCACACTCGCCAATTGTTACTCTCACTTTGGGCAAAGTGAAATGAACCCGAAATACCATCAGCCTCCTAAACCTGACAAGATTCACTGGTCATATATTAACAAGGCACCTTTTATTTATCCGATCACTCTTACTTATCGTATCAATTTAGTCACTTACAGCTGCAGGGTTGCTCTGTAATGTATACACCGTACATACCGCCGTTGACGTGGCTCTGGCTTGTGAGCTGCTAAGAGCCTTTGCAGTCATTTATAAAAGAGTAAATGAAGAAGATTAAAACTTCAAATCGAGAGTGAATGAAGACTTCCGTGGTTCTAACGCTTCCAACGACGCCATAAAAAGTTCTCACAAATGCGGGTGCAATTGTTAGACAAGGGCGTCCAATGCCTTTGAGCTTGTCCACACATCAACACGCGCGCCTGAGCGCCACCCAATAAGAACGTGAAGGATGTTACATGCTCAGCGATCGTTCCCGGTTTAACGAGCTCCACCCCAGCTCTCCCAGTCTTGGGACACAGTGGCGGGGTCATCAAGTTGCCGGCCGTGCAACTTCACCAGGGCCACGGGGCCGGAGGGGCCGGAGAGGCCGGAGGTGCCCAGGTGTCGGGACACGAATTAGAGAGGGGAATTGGACATGGGGCCCCACTTCCGTTGCTTGCACCCATGGCCCACGATCCCGTGCCAAGCACCACGCTACACCACCGGCACTTGGGTAATTCTTGCGTGTGGATTAGTTGATGGTTGGATTGCGAAAGCCGCGTGTGATGAGAGCAACGGTGCTTGGGTTCCCACCAGACCTGCCGCCAATGCATAAATCTGGCTGGACTGGGATAGAAGCCACTGCCGATTTCTCTTCCAAATGGCAATTTAATCTATCTGCAGATGTTATCGCCCGAGGCTGGAAAATCGAGGCGGATTGTGTAGCCTCCCCCAAACAACAGCCACGAGCTGCCAATTGAGTTTAGCGAACGAACATTGCAATTTAGAGAGAGTGATACATTTCCTGTCAGTCTGACAAGGGACATCCCTGCTGATAGAGGCTTAATATAGATGTCAAATTTCACCAGGGCTATAAATATACGGCGGTTGAATATCTCCCGAGGAATCATGGTGTTCGCACATTCTGCACCGTTGGGAAATTATCATTCCCACTCACCGTCAGACTGTTTTAATGTTATGAAATAGACCCAAGTTTACTTGCCCAGACACAGTCTCCTGCCTTCACTCGGTCTCATCTGGGATTGGTTCTAACTTCCTCCAGCCGAATGTTGCCAATGCAGCGGTTTTCAACATCGGCACAAAGTCTCCTCTCAGTGAAGAGCTCAGATTGAGTGTGCTCCTCCAAAACTCTGACAACGAGAGTGCGTGGAGTTGTCATAGATTCCAATCTCTATTTTTTTTCCAACATGTCTCGAACTTGCAGGACGTCATACATAGTACCTCCATCTGTCCAACATCTTCCGTTTCTTTCCCGAATCTGCAGCAGAGACTTTCATCCATGCCCTCGTTCCACCGCGACTCGACGGTTCAACTCTCTCCTCTCCATCCTCCCCAACCCCCTCGTATTCGTTTCCAAGTAAACAAAACCCAGGAGCGAAAATACCCCCAACCCCACTGGTTACCGTTTGCATTACGGATCAATGTCAAGATCGACCTCACCGTCTTCAGAATCAAAATCAGAAGTTTATTTCCCGAGTGAAGCACATTGAGCTAAGAAGCTCGTTTTCAAGGGTCACTCGGCTGGCAGATAACATCAAAGCATCCAGCAATGACCTCTTCCCTCCCATCTCGCTCTATTCCCCATCCACGCACTCTCTGCATCAACAACTGGGGCTTTCTGTTAAACTCCCCTGTCAGCCTTTCAGCACAGTCGAAATTTCGCCCATTCTCTTCTGCTGCCCTCGTTCTCTGCAACTCTCTTCCCACAAGCCACCCGCGGTGTTAATTGCCCCCTGGCCCTGTTCAAATCCAGGAACAAGACCGTCCCCGTTTTCGCCTCTGCCTCTCTCTGTGAAATAAGTAAGCTCACGATTCCTGAGTGTGCAGCATTCTTGAGGTGCAGTGACATTTAGACTTGCAATTGCATTGTATGCAATTTAACATGATAAAACAAGGTATCTGAAAGAGAGATATGACACTACCGAAATAGCACCTGTTGTTTTTCACATTTTAAATCCGAACAGATTTGCCCAAAAAATATCAAATTATGCTTTGGGGCGCAAATATGTGACTTCCATTATGCTCCTTGCAATGCCATTTTCCAGCATAACGTTCATAATAAAACGTTTTTGGGTTAGATCGCGTTATTTATGAATGTGTCGTAACCCTCCACCACCCGACCCTGCGAATTGCCCGATAATGCTTGATGTAATTACTAACGAAACGTCGTACTCAAAAAGTGTAAATGTTGTAGATTCACTCTTCAACACACCGGTGGGCTAAAGTAGTGAACTATTTTGTCTTTTGTCAACGTGACACTTGTTTGCTGATTGGCCGTGTCGGGTGGTGGAGGGTTACGACACATTTATAAATAACGCGATCTAACCCAAAAACTTTTATTATGAATAATATTGGTCGCGAAAGCCAACGTGTTAAACAGCATAACGTTATTTGGAAATCAAATTGACAAATATGCAACCTGGTTACTCTCTTGTCATTATTTTTACAAATGTAGAAAGGATGCTTCAAAAGAAAATTGTCCACTTATATGGCACTATCGTTTTTTAATGGAAAAAGAATGGATAATACACTGTGACATGATAACAAATGTATGTTAATAGCTTCAAAAAGTCAAAGAGTCTCCACTTGTTCGCCATCATTGTCAACACAGGCCTGGAATCTCCTCCAGGTGGTCTCCAGAGCTCGGAGACATATTTATTGTGGTATCGTTGAAAATTCTCGGAAGTGTTAACATTTTTTTGAAGCACCCTGTATAATGTGCATGAGGGTCAGAAGGCAGCACAGCACAGTGCAGACTAATGTCATCTTTCCCATCTGTCTGGGATAGAGTGTTGCCCCCTCTGGTTTTCTCGCACGTGTACAAACACTCATTCATTGGCTGAAAACATATTCATATAGAGAGGACTGCAGAGCTTGGGAAATAGTTGATAGCACCGGCTTACTGATCGCTGCCTTCCAGCTTTGTTTCTGGTTCCACGACGATTGTGAAAAATACAATTTGCATGAATGATGATGCTTAATATATATAAAAATACATTATTAGCATGGTTGGCTATGTATGGTGCGAAAGAAGTTCAACATACATACATTAAAACAAATCCTGCCTCACGACCTGTCATTGCTGACCACGTAATTATAATTCGTATAAAGATTGAAATGCACAAATATGATTTCCCAAGGCACTTTGACCGCGAAAATGAAGCGGACTATGTGAACACAAAAGCGAGCGACATTTCATCACCTTTGTTCGTTTTCTATTTTAGAGCGGAAAACTCGAGCCACGTCGCGCTCACACACGCACACTCTCTCTCGCCGCCGTGCGCTCTCAGCAAATTAAGCGCGGCGATTCTTTGCGTCTGTGAAAACACGGTGTTTTTATCAATGCTTTTTCACACACACACATATACGGAGTGGTCAATTACTCTGTACAATGTACGTTTCGTGATAAACACTCTCTATACGTGTGCTATAATTTACTCTGTAATGGATGGAATGGTGGCCCGGCGGTTCGCGAACTGCGCCAATGAACCCGGCGGCCACAATTCGATCATCGGCCACGGCTTAAACATCACCAACCAGAAATGACTGACTAGCCGAACACAGGATTAGGAAGCCTTCATCCAGCAGTGGCTTAACAGGGCTGCAACAATGATATTGTGTTACCCAATTGTTACGTGTGTTTCATAAGAAGATAAATAATATTACTAACATTAAATCATTACATTTAGTATTTAGTTATGAGAAGGAAAACCGCGTACTATCTACATTCTACAGGAATATATTAAATAACAATTAAAATAGGAATAGTGACACATTGTAAACTATATCGCTCGTATAAATATATTTCTTAATTAAGGACAATACACATGAGTAGTTTGATAGTGTATCAATAGTAATTTTAAGAATCTTGCCATTCAATAGCTTATCATAATTGTTGGCAATGACTAGGTATGTATTCGACAAGTGAATGCAAAATATATAATGCACAATAGTTTTTTGTAGTGAAATATTAGCGCGTGAAATGTTATAATCATGCAGGTGTGGAATCAATTATAATGAACACGTATAGCAAAAAAAAAATCGACGGAATATTTACTGTGGCATACATCAAAATTTAAAAAGAGAATTACTTTAAATTACACCCAAAATTGCAAGCCTTTTCAGTAATGAAGCTGTGTGGAACACATTCTAGATGGTATTGCAATTTCACCATCTCAAAATTGACTTTCCAACTCCGGTTCAGACGGCTCTCTGGGGAAAATGACGCGGCCAATTTTCGGCAACTCCACGCCATTCAATTGGTGTCTGCGATTTCACATTCACCCGTGCGTTCTCTCGCAAGTGCTTGCCGTGCCCATCTGTCAGAGGGGGATATACACCAAAAAAATACACCCCCACGCTGGTTGGCTGCTACATCCCAAGATATTATGTCAATCCAGAGAATCTGAGCTCAGACGTCATTATCACAGCTATGCACGTATGCATCCACGTTGGACTTTTTTGCAACACACGTATCCAGCCGTGCCAATCGGAGGTGCGGCAGACAATGACATCGCACATCCCAGCCTTTATCTCGGGTTTAATCGCACACTCGCCTTCCACTCACTATCGAAAGAAAAAAAAACATTCTAGCTGCAGCAGGGCCTCTGCAGAACGCCCGAAAAGGGCCACGGCTGAGAGGGGGCTTCTGAAAATGGCTATTGTGCCAGTCCATCACAAGTGAAGCGCAGAGCGTGTGCTGGAGCACCAACTGCAGTGACTCATTCACACCCTGCATTTAGCCACGTAAGATTCATTATCGCTCGTTCATGAGAGGAGGTGTGGGTGGTAATATGCCATAGATCAGTGTTCTTCACTAATTTGCAGAGGGAGGGGGCGGTCACATTCACCGATAAGACATAATCAGTGTGAGGGCCGCCACTCATCTGAAACCATTGGGGTTTGACAGCACGATGATGATGAAGGGGATTTCGATTTAAAGCTTACGTTACTGCAGGGATTCATCTTCTTGGTTCTTTCGGCAAAGTCACGTAGAATGGAAATAATAAAATAATAAAAATAAAACAATAAAATAATTCTCACGACGTTTCGGCCACAACGCAAGCAGCCGTCCTCAGGTGAAGACCAGGTCTGTCGGGGAGACATTCTACGTGACTTTACCGAAAGAACCAAGAAGATGATGATGGGGATGTTCTCATATTTGCGTATTGTCGGGGGCCGCCGGTGACTCGCGGGCCTAGCAGTGAAGACCACTGCTGTAAGATGGTCGTTGCAAATGGGATGGATTCATTATAATTGATCACCTATCTAAAATAAAATAAATCAACATCAGCCAATTCACTCACCGGATGAAGGCCTCCCCAAGCCGTCGCCACGTGCATGTATGTACGTTGAACTTCTTTCGCACCGTACGTAGAAAACCTCCCACGGTTCCGCGATGCAATAATCCACCCGACACGCGCACGAGCCGATTTCGTTGCTCCACCTCCCATGTGGACGTCCTCTTGGACGCGTTTCTCCTCTCGAATGCCACTCTGACACTATTCCTGACCGCCGGCCATTATCCCTTCCACTGGCACATCTTGCCCAGGGCCCAGTTCCTTTATTTTTATTTTACAATAAATAAGTAAATAAACAAACACGAATAAAGAAACGTCATGAACGATGACGCACAACTACAAATTCAAGTTCACCGCCTTGTCTTGCGAAAAGGTGTACAAAGGGATATTTGACGCGCGTCTGTTTCACGTAAACGAAGTGAATAAATGTACCCACGCGCTCCCTTATACATTTACCCACATGCTTGAAAGTGAAGGAACATGCCACGCGAAGCTGTGCGAACGGTGAAAGGCTTTAGCGAAACGAATGGCGTCAACGTTGTTCAAGCGAACGAGAGAGATCCGTTCGAGAGTAGCCTCCAGGAGGAAGCGTTTATACTGGTAGGAACCACCTGGTTCCACCAGCCCACAGGGGATTATTGTGTCCGTCCGTTCGTCGTAAATCCAAAAATGGGAGGGGTGGGGCTGGGTGGAGAGGGGAGGGTGGAGAGGGGCTGGGTGGGGAGGGGTGGGTGGGGAGGGGCTGGGTGAGGAGGGGAGGGCGGGGAGGGGCTAGGTGGGGAGGGTGGGGCTGGGTGGGGGTGGGAGGGGTGGGGCTGGGTGGGGAGGGGCTGGTCACCCCGTGGTGCCCTTATAAAACTCAACGTTTAACCTACTCACGCCGGCTTGTGCTCGCCCTCAAAGTCGGGCATATTTGCGGAGTACACCACGCCGCCGTTGACCCTGGCCATTGACCGAGCAACCCAACGTTCCTACCAGCTCCCTCCGCAGGACAATGTGTTAGGGGCACGTGATGCACGACTCGTGACCCTCTGCTGCGTGACACGAGCGTTAAACGGTTTACAATGGAGAGGAGCCGTTGGCGCTCCATATTTGTCTCGTGAATTAATTTGCGAATTAAATATATAAATTGTTGTTTGGAACTCAGTGACATCAGGAGGCCAACAGCAGGCGACCCGGCACCGAACCGTGTTCTTCTTTGATGGCATCGCGTTCGAGATTAAAAAAAAAGCGAAATAAATCTGTACTAAATGTCATTCATTTACAATTACGACGTAATCACCTTTTTAAAAAGAAACTGCAACGCAGCCATCTTGTGTTGGACGTCCTATTTTCAGCACCGGAGTAAAAGTGCTCTGAGCGAGCCGCTGATTTTAGGCCAAATCCAACCTGAGAGATGCCCTCCAACAGTGAGAGGAGGTCGATTTCAGACCCGCGGTGCCTCCTGGGAAGTAAGGATGGGTGTGCCGTGGTCTTTAATCTGCCACCCCTCGTCCCACAAGATTCAGAGTTGTTACGATGTTGAGAATCCCCGATCACGGGGCAAAACAAACCAGCCGTGAAATGGTGTCAGCTCGAATTAATAACACACGAAGCACAAACAAAACAAACTGTGATCCTATGATTGTCCCGGGGCCTTTATTGTCAATCCGAATATCGTTGAATTTTGAAACAGTTATTTGTATGAGGCAATTAATATCGTGTCTACTTCTGTGAGCTACACATTTGCGACGTTATTTTGCACACAGTGAATATGCGATGTTGCAGCTGAATACCAAAAAAACCAGATAATCAACATAAAACATTACATGTCATAGAATACTAAAGGCTAAACTAATTCGTCATTTGCATCGGTAAACTAAACGAGGATGCTTCAAGTAACTAAAAGCACATTACGAAAGTTAATCGACCTCACACGGATGTTAATTGACCACAACTTAATCTTGCCAACACAGCGCGACGATTTCTCATGCGCAATTCCAACAGCCACACAGCTTCGTTAAAATTGTACGGCTACACACGAGCCCAAACCACACCGACTGACGCGATGCTACAAACGTAAAGATCTGTTCGACTCCACAATCTGTGTGTCCGACATGGCCCACATTTAAATATCTCTGATCAGGAGTGGCTTTAGGCTGCATTCACCCACCACAAGGTGTTTTACAAGGGGCCATGATTTCAATACGGGTCTGTACGTCCAATGCAACCTTCAAAGGGTATTTAAGAGGCCGTGTAACATCAATGACTTGCGCACACAAATGCATTTTGGCCTTCCTGGAAATGTCTGCATATCAACAAAAAAGCACACCCATGCAAAAATATATGGAAAAAAATATTGTCCATCAGCCTATTGGATTTCCAGACCAATATTATCAAGCAACTGTTGCTTAAGCAAGCAAATCCTGGGCCAATTTCGACACTTTGGGTCCCATCAGCAGAGATAGACATGATCATTCTTTTTTTACCCTTCTATCTGGCAACAAAACTGACACCTTTGTTACAAGGAGTCATGTTTGCATAGACCGCAATACCTGCAGTCATAATACAAACAAAAGACATAACTCTGATAATGTGCACTGTCCTTGAAGTTGATTGGTCCACACCCGAGACAGCTTTCCTTAGAGCCTAGTCTCACATGGGTTGGCGTCATCTGGTCCAACCCATGTGAGA
>CM025611.2:2318863-2330620 GCA_014621495.2 Entosphenus tridentatus
AGTTGCATGCCACTCTTGATAAATTGCCAGTGATCAAAAAATGGACAACTAAACACAACAAGCGGTTCTAAAGAAATGAGTTTTCCACGGAACAATTCGATTTTCCTGCGAGAATCTTTTTTTCTCTTCTTGCCGAACCGCCGTAACAAATCAGCAGTCGTATCGCGCGGCAACTAACGCGAGAGACGTGCATTTCCACTCGGATGACGAATTAGTTCGATTGTTATTTTACGAGACAAACTGCACACGTGACCTCCTCTTCCGCTCTGTGGGGTCCATCTTTACGCAAGCCTCCCGCGACAGTGGAGATATTTCAAGACTTAAGATAACTGCGATTTTCTCGCGAGGGTCAAAACGTCTCTCACTAAAAAAACATTAAATTTCGATTTAAAGCTTTCGTGACTGCAGGGATTCATCTTCTTGGTTCTTTCGGTAAAGTAATAAAATAATACAAATAAAACATAATATAATAATTTTATATTTATTATTTTATTACTTCCCTTCTACTTGACTTTACCGAAAGAACCAAGAAGATAAAAAAACATTTCCACCGTACCACCCCCCAAACTCGTTTTCATGGGCATTCATAACCCCAGCTTGCGCTGCAATGCAATCGTATGCCAAATATGTAACGCAACGGTTTCACTTAGAAATGTCGCTGTTAAGCTGAATTCTCGTTCGTCCGTTTCTCAATCCGCTTGCCCCGGCTGAGGGTCGCGGCGGCAGCGTGTTGAGTAGTGGCGGACCACACCTCCCGTTCCCTGGCGACAGACTCCAGCTCTTCCTGGGGTATTCCCAGGCGTTCGAGCGACGTAGTCCCACTGGACGTGTCTTGGGTCGGCCGCGGGTTTGTCGCTGTTAAGCTGCTTATTCAAATCGAAATTTATTGGGCTTAATGATGGACATGCGCTGACACGAGGTCAACATATTCCAATTTAATGCCGTGACCTCAACTCTCTGTCAATGGTGTGTGGCACAAAAAAAGTCCAATTAGTTTAAGAAGAATTTGTATTCGTGTTGATGGCCGTCTGGTATTAACCTTGACTGTGGCTTGTGTGCGAGCCACGGTATATACGCTAATATATCAGCATTTCCAGATTGCTTTCGGTCAAACTGCAACGGCAGGTGTTTAAGAAGCCCGACTCTGCTGACGCGAGGCGCTGAAGGTCACAACTGGATCAGAGTTCGCCTGTTTAATCAGCGCTGCTGGAAATCATTAGTTCGGAAGGCCAGAAGTCTGATGGGCTGTAAAGAAGTGTATATTACACGGAGGAATGGATTTCCTGTCCATTAATTACATGTCATCCAATATATCCTCTGCCAGAGAGCAGAATCTTGTGCAGTTTTTGCATTAATACCATTTGAATAATTCCTACTTTGTTTCTAAAAATAGCAAAGGTGCCGCCGTAATAGTCTACGGTATAATTCTGGAATGCGAGACGTGGATAAGGACACGTGCATCAGGGATTGAACACACATTCGGGTGCTCTTTAAACCGCGAAGGAGACGCAGCAGAGGGGGGGTGGGGGGCCTTGAGCAGGACACGTCGCTCGGACGAGACCGGTGGCGGAACGTCGGTCAGAGAGCACCCACGGAGATCGAACGATGAGATGATGAGACGATGAGATAAGCTCGCGCTAAGGAGCAAGATGGATCGTGGCATTACGGAACCAGTTACGGCAACTGGGAGGCCTTCATCTGGCAGTGGATAGACCATGGCTGACGATGACGATGATGATGAATCTTGGGTTAGTGGCTGCAGTTATTGGAGACAGCGCATTGCTTGCATGTGTGGAGTAAAGAATATTTGCTTAGACTGCTTTCAAATCTGCAAATCAGCATCACTTTACTTTATTAGCATTTAGTGAAAATAAATAAAGTGTTAAATAATCTCGCGTGGGAATTTAAATAGAACGAATGGCGCACTCGCGCGTACGTTCAAATGTCTCAAGGAACTGCAGCGCAAAATGACGTTAATAAATAATGTGAGTTTTAAAATGAATATTAATTTGTTCAAATAAGTTATTACGTCTGGGTATTTTTATTAGTAGGGCTTATATTATTATTCCAACTCATATTGCAAGGACTATAATGTCCACACATGTGTGCTTTATATATCCTTGTGCTTATAAATCCATACTATTATGTGTCTATGAAAATGTATCTTTAATGTATCAACGCTATTTGATACACATTTTAACATCCAATGATCGTCGTCTGCATTTCCCCTAAGCGCTGAAATTTGTATTGGT
Source organism: Entosphenus tridentatus (assembly GCA_014621495.2). Lineage (NCBI taxonomy): Eukaryota > Metazoa > Chordata > Hyperoartia > Petromyzontiformes > Petromyzontidae > Entosphenus > Entosphenus tridentatus. Next base: position 2,321,116 of record CM025611.2, read on the forward strand.
GGAAATGAAAATCCGAAATGGATTTTAAGCCAAAAGGAATAGTGCTTCAAAGAGACAAACTGGAGTTCTCCTTCTAAAAGCACAAACACTGCACCATGGATTGGACGTGAGAAGTGTAATCAATGGTGATACATGCATGGTATGCTGCACCCACACTGCCACTCATTATAATTGACCAGCAAAACAAGTCAACACGATTTGAGAAGGTAACAATGAGTTCACAGCTCGCAAAATTCAACTTCATGTTAAAACTTGTCTCTCTCTAGCACTTGCGTAATGTAGAATTTGGACAATTATATAAGTGACACGCATTGTAAACAATACGAACAGATTGAAAAGTTAATGTCCACCCACCCTCATTAATCACGCGGAACGCTTCCAAGTGTCACGTGGTGCATGTGGATTGGTGAGCGTTGGGTGTCTGGTAAATTGTACCGGGCGGATATCTGGTGAGTGGTGAGCCTCACGTTGAGTGTCCGGTAAGTGGTGAGCGTGCGGTCCATGGTGAGTTTTTGGTTCGTGTCGGTGTCTGCTGTGAGTGGTTAGTGTCTGGTTTGTGTCTTAAATGTGTGGTGCGTGATGAGTGGTAAGTGTCTGGTCAGATGCTGCGTTTGGTGAGTTGGTCTAAGGTGAGCGAGCGAGCGAGCGCGTGAGTGGTGAGTGTCTGTCGAGCGCGAGTAGTGATACATCATCGGCCTTGTTATGAAAGAGAGGCACGTAGTGACACGGGCAAATCACGTTGATCAATAAAGTAACACATGTGCGGATTTGCATTCCTATTATCCCAGTCGCAAATCCTTTCACCACGCTGGCATTGTTCACCGAAACAATTTGGCTGACGAGAAGTAAAAGCTTGCCAAGGACAGACCGCGCGGTGTGATGCAACAGGCATTTTGCGGCAAGCTTGCAAGGAGCATTTTATGAAGGTGTTTAAACCATTAAAAAAAGAAAACGACCGACAATAAGCGTTTTGTGCCTACATGTTTCTTTTCCAGAGCGTGGAGTCAGCAGTCCGTGCCGTGGGTTCAGAGTCGGCTTTCTTGAGCATTGCCTCAGCTTCCGAATTCTGGAATCTCCACAAGAATCCCGGCCGTCTCGCCACAGCACCCACCACCACCCTCGCCGGCACAAGCCCTGGCCGTGCCACCACCGCCTCCACCGGCTCCATCTGCGCCATCACCACCACCGACATCAACAACAGCCGCCAATCGCCTCTAAGTGGCGGTGGCGTCACCACGGCGCTGGTGCCATGCCAGGTGCACTTTGAGGCCACGCGAAGTGTCGAAAGCTCACCGAGAGGAGGGGTCACGGGACAGATCTGGGTATTTACGCACGTATGTTGAATTTCTTTCCCACCAAACGTAGCCAACCGTGCTAATCGGAGGTGCAAAGGGTTGAGTGACTGAGAAGGCTGGCAGATGCACCGTCTGTGCCACCATCGCTACCAATATCACCATCCAGGTTTCCCAGTGCTTCGTCGCCTCGCGGACTTCCCACCGCCCCGAGTGGGTCGGCGGCAAGAGCGGTGTGGGAGGAGTGCTCAGCGGGTGGTCTGTCGGTGACGTCGCAGATTCCGTGACCGCCGCCACAGTCACCGCTTCCACCGCCGCCACCATCACCGCTGCCACCATCGCCTCCGCCACCATCACCGCCGCCACCATCACCACCATCACCACCATCGCCTCCGCCACCATCGCCTCCGCCACCATCACCTCCGCCACCATCACCGCCGCCACCACCACCGCCGCCACCATCACCGCTTCCACCACCGGCACCATCACCGCCGCTACCATCACCGCAGCTGCCACCATCACCGCCGCCACCGCCGCCATCACCACCGCCGTCACCACCATCACCGTTGTCACCGCCACCGTCACCGCTGTCACCGCCGCCGTCACCATCGCCGCCACCACATTCACCGCTGTCACCGCCGCCGTCACCACCGCCGCCGCCGCCTTCGCCCTTGCGAGGGCCGTGCGACGCCGCGGGCTCGTACGAGTCGAGGAAGTAGCAGATGCCCGGCACGTCGCCGGGGAAGTTGGCTGGAAGCTCTCGCCGCGACCGTGGCGTGAAGCGGAAGCCTTCGTCACCGCTCAGGAGCCTTTTGACAACAGCGGCAGCAAGTGCAGCGGTGGAAGCGGCGGCGGTCGCTCCGTGACGCTTCGTGCGTGAGTGCGGTTTGTGAGGACGCGCTTCAATTTTCGCTTCGGGGCCCCCGTGATTCTTAATATGCCCGTCGAAGGTTTTAGGTTTTGTAAATAATGACGATGGGTTTTTAAATCCTTTATATTAAGTTCACTTGCTTGCTTGCTTGCGCGCTTACGACCGTGCAACTCTTTCGGTCGTTTTTTAACCCACTTCCCGTGATCCAATTGAGCTGACATTTTGCACACAGACTCGTTGTGCGTGACAATTTATTTTCGTGAAAATTTTTTTCAAAAATTTAACACTTTTTAGGACATTTTTTTTTTCTATTTAATTACCAATTGCTTAATGGTGGCAGGCAATCATCTGATCCATAGGTGGCAGCCATCTCAAGCCAGAGGACGAGAGGACTCTAGCTGCCACGCATATAAAGGATTTATAGTGAAATACTTTGTTTTTACGGGTTAATTTTTTTCATTTTCCGTAAGATGATACGAGGGACTGCTTGCAGAAGAGCGAGCGTACCTAATATGCAACCACTGAATCCAAGCACAAATGAATGCAATTGACCAAACATGCACATTTAAAAGGACCCTCGTGAAAAATTCTCATGACTCTGTGACGCCTGGATAATCAAATGTCATGATTATTATTACTGGTAGAGTGCCTGCTATGACATACGAATCGTAAACCTGGACACTGAGAAAGAAGATAGAACCAAGGCTGAACGTATGTAAAGCAGCGTGGAGAGGTGCATGCTGGGAATTTCAGAGAGACAGACTGCAGGAACACTTTGATCGAAGAACAAACACATAATTAGAGAGGTCACGTTTGGCTAGTGAATAAGAGCGAGTGGGCTTGCCCAGGACACATCACCAGAAGGGATGGCAGCAGATAGACAAGACTGGCGATGGAATGCCGGCTGAAGCAGGGAACATGCCTGACAGGACGACCACTGTGGAGAAGGAGCAATTAGGTTGTACGTAGGAATGTGGAACTTCTTTCGCACCATGCATAACCAGCCGTGCTAATCGGAGGTGCGGGGGAAGTACAACAAAGCAAAGACAAAAAGCAGATTAGCTCATGCGCAGGAGCGAGATGGATTGTGTCATCACAGGACCACAAGGAATAGCGATGGAGTGGGGAGGCCTGCATCCAGCAGTGGATAGACCATAACTGATTATGACATTGGTGAAGCCGGGCCACACTGGGGATGGTCTTCTGCTTTCCCTCATTCTATCGCTCTTTGCCATGAAGTGTCTTCATTCACAAGTTTCTAAATCATTATTTCTCTTTTCCTCTCTGCCCAGCATCCCCCCCCCTGCCTCACACTCTCCCTACGATCACTCCTCTACGTCAGGTATCCCCGACATTGATGAGATGCAGTCGTGACGACTGATTTCTACGCAATTGACAAATTTCTCTCATCACATTTTGCTCAACTATCTGATTATAGGATGCAGGATTGTCCTCTCCTCGTACTGCTGGACTCTGCAACCCTCTCCGGCCACCTAATTTCCAAAGCTTCAATATCCTTGCTCATTTGATGAGATCAAACAAAAGGTCGGAGTGGCTCAGAGGTCAGGGTACTTGGTGGCACACCGTTGATGTCCTGGGTTCAAATCTGGGCAGCCACTTGCCCAGATACCAACTCCAAGTTTAAGCGAGTTGATGGTTTCTACCCAGTCACCAATTGCTGTACGAAAATCCATCACGTTACATTGGGTAATGCACTTAATTTGACTCATTTACAGCTCTAAGAAGTGACAAATGTTGATTTGATTATCATGCGACAATCCTATCTCAGAGTAGAGTGTGTGGGGAAATGCAACCCTGACTGTGTAAATGATGAAAATATCGCTTGAAGGATTTTTAGTGAGAGGTCTTATAAAACCATTTCGTCTGCAGCCATTCTCTGACACATTGGGCGCACTGCTCTGTGAACTTCACAAATTCCTTCTATTTCTCATGACATGATGCACAGAGTGCAAATGGAAAACAAAGAGGAAAAACAAATAAACGAAATATATGTTTAAAAAAGAAATCACTTTATAAATCTCTGATGTGTTGTCGGCTTGTACCGCGTGTTATTTGCCATCACGTTTAAGGAACAGAATTGAGTTGCTCCTTTCGCTCCCAATCATAGAGCGTTGCTGGCTGCTGCCGCTGTTACTGGTGCTGATTTGGGCTCGGCTCTCTGGTGGTACGCCGGGCCACGTTTCGTTTTTTTTTGCTTCGCCTGCGAGTAAGCTGGAGTGCCCGGAGCAAACTCACCAATGCGTGCACACGAGGGGAGAGCACTCCCACACAAGAAAGAAAAAAGACCATCGGACAGCCACACAGCGCGACCACGAAAACAAACTTGCGTGACCGGCGCGATTTAAAATAACTCCACATTGCATTTTACGGGACTGAGACGGCAGGGACCCCTCCTAAGCTCGCTCACCGGTGCGTCGTGGGGCTGACGTTCACGCGGCACGGGTGGCTGCCGGACTCGAAGCGGTTTGCGAGCGCCACGTTGTTCCCGAAGAGGCAGTAGCGTGGCATGTTGACCCCGACCACGCCGGCCAGCACGGGCCCAGAGTGCAGCCCGATCCGCATCTGAGGGACGGCCGGGGCACGCGTGCGGGTTAGGGACGCAGTGTTGCCCACCTCCTTGTGACTTACCCATCACCTGCGACAACCAGTTGGTGGGATAGTGCTTATCCATTGCTGGTGCTTAGAACAAGAACGTTGTTTTTAACGGGCATTCTTGAAATGTCCTCAATTAGTTGAAAGCCCTTTGTCAATCCGCTGTTGGGTGAAGGCCTCCCCGCGCCACGTCAGTCGTGGGGGGTTCCATGTGCCATACTTCACCATATTGTTTGGGTATTTCGGTAAATTCACGTAGATAGAAAAAAAATCACAACACAAGCGGTCGTCATCATTGTTTCCTGATGACGACCGCCTGTGTTGCAATCAAAACGTCGTGATATTTTTTAATTATTTATTTCTATCTACGTGACTTTACCGAAAGACCCACAGAATATGAATTCCTGCAGTCACGAAAGCTTTAAGTCAAGATACTTCACCATGTTGGTCAGTGCGGGTTGGGGAGGAGGGCGTACCTCCGATTTGCGAGGTTGGCTACGTACTGTGAGAAAGAAGTTCAACATACATACATATGGGGCGAGGGCAGGTTCAGACATCGCTCGCCAGCGATGTTAGCCGTGGTCGTGGTGCATTATGCACAGCACTGCACCATAGTAGTGGTGGAGGATGTCAATAACACGTTTATAGCTTTATGACAAAATCATAACAATAATTAAAATTTATAATGCGAAATTCCATCCTTGGATCCCAATGCACAATGCATGAAAAGCAGGAAACAAAACCAGAACCAGCGCACCGACCAATCTAAAGAGGGAAGGACACTTCAAAGAGATGGGTTTTCAAAGAAAACTTAAATATATTTACCCTTAACAGCTTAACCAGATCATCACCATTGTCACCACCACCACCACCACCATCATCACTATCAAATTAATGATTACAAATTGTTGCAAAGTATTAATTGAGCCCTGGAAGATGACATGAAAGTAATTATATAAATTAACCCATATACGCAATTCCTTTTATTTCACGGAAGAAAAAACGATGAGTCTACATTTGTATATACGCGTAAAAAACCCATCTAAAATCCCTGGGCAGGGCTATAAAAATCTACAGTAGCCGAGTCAGCACCCCCCTGCTAAGCCTGGGTTCCAATCCATGTTTCAGCCACCTGTGATTAAACCAGCTTCACAAACATAGCGAGCTGATGGTCTTAACCCAATCGCCAACAGCTACGCAGAAAAAAAATCCCTGCAACATTTCACTTTGATTTTCACTTAATTTCAACGCGTATGCAGCTCTGAGACTAAAGTTGAACTTCTTTCGTGTCGTACGTAGCCAACCGTGCTAATCGTAGGTGCGGGGGAACAACAACAAACTAAACACAACAAACGCAGTTGTAAAGAAACGAGTTTTCAATCTAGATGTAAACGTGTACAGCTCCAGCGGCTTCCTGATATCGAAAGGAGTGTTCCAGACGGCCGCAGAAGCGCATCTGAAAGGACGCAACGCAGTGACCGTCTTTGTTCGATGCTGATGGGATGGATGACCAGAATTTGCACGAACAATGAGCGGGAGGTAAAGAGCGCCACGTGTTACAGGAAGAAGTATTCTGCGCCGTGCACCTCAACGCGTCGCGTGCCCAAAGCATAACGCACGTTTCTATGTCAGACAACAACAAAAAAAAACTAAAACCACGTCATGTTTTCGCGCGTGATGTGTCATTCCCCAACGCACCGAACGCAGCGTCCCCCAGTCGTTATATTTGGCTCGGCGTGTTTGTGCGTTCGCGACGCGCCTGGTGGTGGTGGGGGGGGGAGGTCGGTGGGGGGCGCTGCGTTGGGGACGCGTCACCGCCTCGCGCTCCGCCGCAGCGATGGAGGAGTGCGCGCCCGGCCTCTTTGCGGCCAGCGAACCCCCTTGGAGACCTCCTGGCCGGGCGAGCACTCGCAGCTAATGCACCTTCACGCTCTCTCAATCATTCATAGCAGCGTGCCAAGGCTGTTGCGCGGCAGCGTCCGCCACGGACTCCAGAGGACTCCCGTGGGAACGGTGAGCGCAAGAACAGGATTCGAATTTAGGCGCAGGCGATGATGAAACTTCGCGTGTGCCAAGCTACGTTTACACTTTTTTATTCTACACCCCCGCCTATTCCGCCTACCCCCTCCTCCCCTACTAACTCCACTCTGCCGTCTCCACACGTGCAGGAAAAATGTGATATGAAAGCAGCACTTTTTTTGAAAGACAAATGTACATGGTTGTGCAATGGAAAAAGCCAAAACTGCGTTGTGCACAGACAGTTTTTTTGTACTTTGGGGTGGCGAATGTTAACTCCCTTGCCTGGTATGCGGGAGATCGTGGGTTCAATCCTGACTGTGACGCCTGTATATTTGGAGTTTGCGTGTTCTCCCCTTGGTCGAGTGGATTTTTGTCCTGTGTCCTCTGGTTTTTTCCTCCACATTTTAGAAACGTGCGTTTAGAGTATTTGGCTGCTATAACTTTCCACGTGATAAGCCACTTGGTTGAGCTATCATTTGTGGCCAAGTTGCTTCTGAAAAAGAGCTACATAGCTCAGTGGGCCTTACCTGGTAAATTGAAACATTGTTTTAGTTTCGTTTCAGTTTAATACACGGTGGCCAAAAAGCCAGCGTGCATCGGGTTATTTAATATATTTTAATACGGGCATGAAAACATTTTCATTGTTCATTCTTCAAGTTCATATTTTACATATTATCATGATTAATATCCATTTTTCGTCTTCCTTTTCAGATGACATACATATGGAAAGAAAATTGACTCAAGATGAACGAGTTCAATTCGTTTTTATGATTGCAAACAAGGCCGCTGTAATCTTAAACAAAAAAGTCCTACATTCATTTCAAAAGAGAATTCATGCATGTATTAATGTTAATGGAAGTCAGTGTTAACATTGTTAAAATAAATGAAATAACCACATGTGATTTTAAAATATATAGAGCAACTCTATGTGTCCTTCCCTTTGGGCCATTCTGTATAATAATAATAATGATAATGTACAGGTTTAAGGCCTCCCAGTGCTGTGCCAGTCATGGGCGGTTGTTTGACCAGACGCCACCGTTCTGATCAGTGTGGGTTGGGCAATCCCAAGAAACGGCCAAGATATTACAATATATTACTCGCCACTGATGTTAGCCACGGATGGGAATTAAACTCACAGCAGAGATGGGAGAATGACTCTGCTGCCGATACCCCCCGAAATGAAAGGGAAATTCAAATTAAACACGGCGGAATTGTCTCGATCGAGGTGACGTAAGGGGCATTTTGTGGCAGATCGCATTACCCATGCCGAACAACGATGGGATGAATTTTCTGCTACTTTGGTCACTCCTCTTAGGCATGCCAAGGCTCGGATAATATCATGAATGAAACACAAGGTGGGTTTAACATGTAGTAGTACGATTTTGCGACCAATATCTGAGAGGTGTTTTGGGTTAGATCGCGCAAATATAAATGTGTCGTTAAACCTGCCACCACCACCCGACACAGCCAATTAGTAAGGTTTATCAAGTAAACAAAAATGTTGTGGATTCATTCTCCAACATACTGGTGTGCTGAAAGAATAACTAATTGACATGTTTTGTGTACGTGACAAGCTTTACTATAATTGGCCGTATCGGGTGGTGGCGGGTTTAACGACACATTTATATTCATGCGATCTAACGCCCCAAAAAAACCTCTATTTCGGAACACAAGGTGACTCGTCCAAGAATAAACACAGACACGACGAGGATCGATCTTCAGCCACTTCAAGATGACCCCACCCCTCTGTGGATGAGGGCAAATAGGTGGGGACCGCGGTGTGGGGGGGATGGGGGGAGGATTGTTAGAAAGATCGAAGATCAATGGGAGACTCGTATAATGGGAGTACAGTATTGAATAATACTGGTAGGAACCTCCTGGTGACACCAGGCCACAGGGGATTATTGTGTCCGTCCGTCGTGCATCCAAAAATGGGAGGAGTGGGGCTGGGTGGAGACGGGAGGGTGGGGAGGTGCTGGGTGGGGAAGGAGGTGCTGGGTGGGGAGGGGAGGGTGGGGAGGGGCTGGGTGGGGAGGGTGGGGAGGGGCTGGGTGGGGAGGGGCTGGTCACCCTGTGGTGCCCTTATAAAACTCAACGTTTAAGCTACTCACGCCGGCTTGTGCCCGCCCTCACAGTCGGGCATATTAGCGGAATACACCACGCCGCCGTTGACCCTGGCCATTGACCGAGCAACCCAACGTTCCTGCCAGCTCCCTCCGCAGGAATGTGTTAAGGCACATCTTTCCCAATGTTCCCCATCTCTTGTTGTTTGTGGGGTTGTTTTTCCCTTCCCTTTCCCGAGGGCTTCTGCTGGGGGGTGCTGACATTTTCCCTGGTGGACTCTGCGAGCGGAGCGGACGCTGCAGCGAGAAGCTGCGACCGCGTTTTGAGGAAAGATGCGCGGGGCTCCAGACCTTTACCTTGCGAATGAGCTTCGATATAAATACAATAATGCCCACTATGTCTGTCCTTAACGCTCGTGACGTCACGCCACATCGACCAGCCCCCCTCATTAATATTCATGAGCAGGTGACGTCCTCCAAATGGACACCCCCCCACCCCTCCTCATTAATAATCATGAGCAGGTGACGTCACTCAATATGGAGTACCCCCCCCTCCTCACTAATAATCATGCGCAAGTGACGTCACTCCACATCGAACAGCCCTCATTAATAATAAACAGGTTACGTCCTACACATGCACCCCCCTC
>CM025611.2:2330630-2344987 GCA_014621495.2 Entosphenus tridentatus
AGCCCCCTCATTAATAATCATTATAAGGTGACGTCCTCCAAATGGACACCCACCGCCATTAATAATAATTAGTGGCTGACGTCACTCCACATGCGGGGGGGGGCGAGGCGCCTCCTCCCCCCTCCTCGGCGTCAACTTACAGTCCTCACTACAAAGGCAGAACCCTCACGTCACGTGATCTGCGTCACGCTGTTGAGACATCGAAGTAAAAAGGACGTCGTGATGAACAAGGGATTAAAACCTTTACATGAAATAGGTCTGTGTCACCGCGCCCTTACTAATTGCACACGCATTGGTTGCAATGAATATCACGTCGCGGTCTGATTTTCCCTTGCAAGTTTCAGATTTACTGCAATACACCTGTCCTTGGACGGGCAAAAGGCGAGTTTACATTATTAAGCAGCAACAAAACACAATTTGATTTCCATCCTCGCCATTAACGCGACCTTACAAATAAAGGAGGCGCCGTTGAGTTCACGCTTTGTTGGGCAATTGAAGAGAGACGCGTATACGTGGGTGACGACGCCATCGCAACGCCTGGTGCCACGACACGTGACAACGCGCATTCTCTAATTTTACGGCGAGACACGACGGAGTTGTTGCTTACATACGCTTTTACCCATGATGCTCCACAACAATGTCATTATGTCTTCTTGGTTCTTTCGGTAAAGTTATTAATAAAATAATAAAAATAAAACATAATTATGTAAAATAATTATGTTTTATTTATAATAAAAATAAAACATAATTATGTAAAATAATTATGTTTTATTTTTATTATTTTTATTAAAAATAAAACATAATTATGCAAAATAATTATGTTTTATTTTTATTATTTTATTACTTCCCGTCTACATGACTTTACCGAAAGAACCAAGAAGATGAATCCCTGCAGTCACGAAAGCTTTAAATCGAAAAAAAATGTCATTATGCTTAAAAATATGTTTTAACACTTATATGGGACTATCTTAAAAAAAAAGAACGGCTAATACACTGTAACATGATAACAAGTGTAATGTTAATAGCTTCAACAAGTCAAAGAGTCTACGTTTGTTCGCCATCGTTGTCAACACATTTCTGGAATCTTCTCCAGGTGGTCTCCAGAGCCCGGAGGCACATTTCTCGTGGTATTATTGCAAATTATCAGAAGTGTTAACATTTATTTAAAGCACCTTGTATATAATTCTTGCTGTGGAGTTGATTTGACAACAATTGAAATTGGGTTGGTCATTGGCTGTTCAGACCCCTTAAAAGCCCAATAGCCTCCCCCACCCCATCCCCACAATGACTCAAATCCCAACGTAATCACACACCGGCTGGGCGCCGTCTCCAGATATAAATAGGGTGCACTCGCGCCTGTGCGCGCACCTGTAGGTTAACTCTACAGCGACCGAGAGCTTTGCACTCGAAGGAGTTGTGCGCCGGAGCAATCCACTCGCAACATCGGCACATTTTCAACGCTCGTCTTCGTGACATAACGGCAGTCTTCGTCAAGGTCAAATGCAAGGTCAAATGCAAGGTCAAATACACCACCACCATTGTTGTTTTAACCAATGAGTGAACGAATATCCATCGATTGATTAAATATTGCCCAGCTCGCCAGTGAGAGCACCGTGCATTGTCCCGTTGTCGTATTATCACCAAGGCGTGATTCATGACAGAATATTCTCAGAGTGCCTGGTAGCCTGGAGGTGACGCGTGCCTTAGTCGTCACAGGCACAGCGACAGTTACACAGGACGTGGTGTGCCGGGTGCAGACGGATGTATTTTCCCGGGGGTCATCAACCCAGACCAGGCCCAGGTGGAATGAAACCTCGGTTGTCGCATCACCAGCACTCAAAAGAGTTAATAGCTCTCCCATGCCCCAAGCAGGGCTGCTTCAACCTGCAGTTCACGTGGCCTCTGAGATCAGCGTGATTTGCTACAGTGCCCGGATTTCGTGACCTTCACAGCTGTACATCGCATCGCAAGGGAGAGGTGGTTGGTAGTGGTTGTTGCTCGCTAACAGCGATTGCCCCAACAGGCCTGTGTAAGCTACAGGGACGAGGGAAAGCTGGGGGGGGGGTCTTTGCATTTGGTGGTAGTGGGGGCGTGGTGGCGTAGCGGTTAGCACGCTACACTACAAACCAGCGACGATTATCTGAACCGGTCCTGGGCCTCCCCTAGGTCACCACAGCCTCAAATGAGTACCTGGTGCGCTGTGTAAACATCACCACTGGGGGAGACAAAGGCTGCCGCGCTGCAGTGCTGGCCGCCCACCCCTTCGTGTGCCGTGCCGGCCTTCATAGGTGCTACTCTCTAACAGCACTTGCCCCGATAGTCTGTTAATGCTATACGGGGGGGTGGGGGGGGTGATATTTGTCTCTGGTGGGCATGGTGGAAGTGTGGCTGGTGGGACGCCAGGCAGAATTGGAAAAATCCCACCTTGATGGGTTCTCCGTCGGGCGTGAGCACCTTCTGCGCCAGGTCGATCATGCGCAGGGCCATCCAGGCCACCCGCTGGGCATGCTCCGCGCTCGGCTTGTGCAGACCGCCCGCCACGCAGTACGCGTCTCCGATCGTCTCCACCTGCACGCTCGCACCGCGCGGGTAACCACTCGTTCGTTCAAGAGGACGCGTTACTGCTCGGGTCGCCACCCTCTCCGGGTTGTGGCGGTACGGTGCCCCTTCTCAATGTAGCGCAATGTGGCCACGTGGTGGGGCTGGAAAAGGGCAGCACAGCAAGATCCACTGTTGTACTATACTATGCTCCCACATCTATGCTCCCCTCCTTCACGAATTCGCACTGACCAGTGCGGTGAAGTGTGGCAGAGAAATCCTCAGCCATCAATATATTGAGAAGAGGGGCTGATCATGTAAGTTGTGAGCTTAAGCACCAATATTAATCAATCAAGGTATTGTTATGCATAGCTTCCACTTGTGGTTTTCCCATGATCGTCCGCGTATTGACAAAGCTGCTGGGACATTAAATTCTGTTTTGTAACAATGCATCATTCAAGATGACCCTTGTATCCGTCCGTGCCACTCAGATATAGCTGTGGGTTTTATTTTACATGTGAGCTCTCCTCTCTTCTGGCATTTTGAGATATCATTCTTCCCATGACATGTCACACATTTGTGTACCTTGTAGGTGGGAAAACCCAACAACATTACACCCAGAGGGGGTAAAACTAATTTAGATTTGTTGGGCCTGGCGGACAGGGGCAGGACACTGCACACGGTGCGAGACTGCAATTGCAACCGTGGCCAGACATTCATGACATCCAGCAAACAGCACTACTCCATCATCTGCACACCGGCTAGTAATTTGCAATGATTAATAGTCATTAACAGACCTTTGTCCATCCACTGCTGGATGAATGTCTCTCTTCCGGTACCAAGTTGGTCGTGGGGGGATTGTTTCACCATCCCATCAACAAGCTGCAAAGTTTCCTGCCGCGAACAGTCACTAGTATCTAAGATCCACGTCAGCAAACAAGAGCTGAACATTGCTCAAGGCTGTGTGCTGGATTAACAGGGCAATGGTGTCAAACATTGCGACTCAAGAATTTCCCACATGGCTGTGGCACCTTCATTAACCTTTCACTTTGCGAAGGTGTTCTCACACCATGTATGATCCAATCACCCGAACCCAATTTGGCTGCAAAGTAAAACCGTCAAATCTGCATTATTATTTAGGAAAAAAATAATATAAGAAATTAATCGGTCAGTCATATTTGCTGTGGACATCTCACGCTCAGTTTATTTACAGAACGCTGTCAGCATTATCGCCGTCGTCATCATCAAACTAAACTAAAATCATTACAATTTTACGAGACAAGGCCCACTGAGCTATATCGATGTGTTTCAGAAACGACCTCGCCACAAATGATCGCGCTACGAAGTGGCTTATCACGTGCAAATTGATTGCAGCTAAGAACTCTAAGTGCACCTTTCTAAACGTGGAGGGAAAAACCTGAGGAACCCAGAGAAAAACACCACGCGACCACGAGGAGAGAGACACGAAAACTCCAAACACACAGCAGGCGTCAGGGTCGGGATTGAACCCACGGCCTCCTGCGTTCCAGGCGTGTACGTTAACCCCATGTGCGTGCGTGCGTGTCCGTCAGGCAGCTGTTCAAGCGCGGACAGGCCTCCCAACAACGCCAGGGCGATTGTCAGCGGCGTGTCCCGTCAATTACTCGACAGGGGCCAAGCGACGAGGCTCACCGGGTGGGCCTGACGTGCGTGGGCGTGAGCAGTCACAGCACGCGAGCATCGACTCGCGGCCAAAAATATCGTGCCCGTGCCGTGCAACCCATTCGCAAATCTCCGAGCTCGAGCAGTAGTTGCGCCGCAGAGCGACGGGACCAAATCCTCAACTGGCCTCCTATGAAAGCCGGGTGTTTCTCCCACGGGCCAATGATTGTTTGACACAATTCTACGCGTCACAGACTTGGGCGACAGCATCGCATTGTGTAGTCACATTGCAACGTCGTTGAAACTTAACATGCGCAAACGCCGCACGGGGTTTTGTTCACAGGCGCTCAGCGGTAGAGTTTGACTATACGATTCTTCAAATAATCGATAACTCAACGGTCATCAGTGCACTTGCTCTGCTTCCTATGTGTGCCGCTGGTTGGGATGTAATGGCTGGGGTTTGGTGACATCATTGGCATCATCAGCCACGTCACGCTGCACGTATCTTGCAGGGAGGCAGGTGACATGTTTAAAGGGGCCTTAGTAATTATCCACAACTTCTAATCTATTAGATTAGCTACCGAACAGCTTTGAATATACGTTTACACACTCTTACTTCCCAATAAAATTGATTGTTTTCACATTATGAACACAATTGCTTTTGTTCCATAGCATATGCCCTCATGTTTTAACCCTTTAATTAACACGTTTAATGTGTTACATTTTCAAGATCTCGGCGTACCTCGCAAAAGAAATGTGCAGTCTCAACGGGCTCTTGCCTGGATTAAAAGACTGCTTACAACTAAAGCTAGATGTTCTGCAGTTCATTACTTGCTTTGTTTCGACAAAAGCTCTGCGTAACCTCTTAGCTGGAGCATCGCCACACGAGTTGAGTCATATTAACGCCGCGAGCCGGAGTTTGGCAAGATACGTGCCAGTGTTTTTTTTTTGGCACTCGGTAATATGTGCAACCTGCGCTGATTTGTCAGGCAGCTCTCGGAGCCGTGGGTAATAATGCTAAATTTATTTATGAAAAAAACATATTTACAAGAACAATTTGTCAGCATGGAGAACAACGAAAAGGTTGGCAACATTAATAAGGACATTACGCACACGGCAATGCTTTCTTGCACGTGATAGATGCAGACGCTGGAAATTAGCTGTGAAAATTTCATTAAGAATGCGCGGTTTTGTCCTTGCATGAAACTGAATTCCAGAAATAGAAGCTAAAAATACACCGAAAAATGGTTGCTTAATAAAGGAATGCAAACCCTTACCCTTGTTCCATTTACAAAAGACGTGATCTGAAAGAGAAACGTGATATCGAGAGAGGGCCACACCGGCTGTGCGAATGCATACTTGCACTCTTAACATGAGTTTGCAAAGAAGAAAACAGCGCTTTATTTGCCAAGCATTTTGAAGGACTTTAAATAACTGTTCAATAGCTTTCACCAGCTGCATAATGCTCGGGGTACCAGCCTCCTGTAAGACTGGTGGAAAAATCTGAAGTGAAATGCCACTGGAATGGACTTGAATGATGACCAACGGCTCAAAGCAATTAATTCCATCTTTGTAAAATCTCAAGCCCTGAGTTTTACTGCAACCGCGCACCTTATTGTTATTCAAGAGGCACGATAAAAAAAGACAGTTTCACATATCGCAGCTGTACAAATTTACTTGCTCTATAATTAATGGTGATACGCGAAGGCTGTGTGCGGATGCGTGCCGACGTATCGAGCCTGCCACGGGAATGGATCACCCCCTCTGATGTGACACGGGGGCATGCATCAGGTATCTGCGGTTGTACTGTATAGCTCTTCAGTGTTCCTGAAGAAGCTCCTATCACATGGAGCGAAACGTCGGACATCATGCCGAGTGACGTGCGGTACAACGCCAAAACGCAGAGAGCTATCGCATTGATTTTCTCCGCACGCCATTGGGCGTTGAAGCTTGATGCACTAAATTAAGACATATGGTGCAGAATACTGAACTCCAAGGCTTGGCAGGTGCATCTCGGCTATTGTGTCTGAGTAGGAAGTGGCCTGTGAATACAAAGCAGCCAGGATGCTCGAGTTGCCAGCAAACAAAAATAGGCTTTACTGAAAATTCGAAACCATATCTGTGTGTGTTAGATGCATATATACATATTGAAAATGTAAACTATATCAGGAATGTGCGTAACGGGCATGCCTCTGGAGTCAGTGCGGCGTCTCCTGGCATGGACAATTTATCTTGCATTCCGTGCCAGTTTAGTCAATGTTGTGTGCATGAGCTCTTACCTGATACTACAAAGACCTGTATTAGAGTGCTAGGGTGGAGCTGCGACGCAGTCGCTAGCGCGCTCCGCTCTACACCCGGCAAGCCGAGTTCAATTCCTAGCCACGGCTAACATCAGTGGTGGCGAGTGATATCAGGGCCAGTCCTGGGACTTCAATTCACCAAACATGCACTGACCATTTTGGCGAAGTATGGACAAATAACCCACGTGACCAACATTGCTTGGGAATTCTAGATTTGAAGCTTTCGTGACTGCAAGGATTCATACTCTTAGGTTTTTCGGTAAAGTCACGTAGGTAAAAAATAAAAAATAATAGAAATAATAATAGAAATAAAATAATAAGTCACATACAGCTGTGACGGTCCCACTTGATGACGGAGACTTGTGTTGCCTCCGAAACGTCGTGATTTATTATTTTATTTCTATTATTTCTATTATTATTTATTAGTTTTTTTCCTACGTGACTTTACCGAAAAACTTAAGATTATTGCTTGGGGAGGTACTCATCCAGCAGTGGACTGAAAAAAATGGCTGTCACCCGTACACAGTTACAACATTAGAATTCTCATTGCTTGGCCACAATGGTGTACGCACGATCGCGATAACGGGTTAGACTCAAACCCCCCCCGGAGCGCAAAGCTCTTTAGACGTGTCCACGCCACGTAATTACTGCACAGCGCGAAGTCCCTCAGGTGTTCCGGAGTCGCACCTCTCACAGCCAGCTCAGTCTCACATCCCTCCCCTCTTAAGTGACTCACCCCCCCCCACCGTTCCAAACTAGGGCAGCATTAGCAGCAGGCTCGGGAGGCCATTCGCAGAGCAGCATGTGGAGTGTGTTTTTTTTCGAACGCCGGGTGTATTTTGAGTTTTCTATGGAAGGGGGAGGAGGTCTAATCGTTTGGCAGTCGCGGGCAAACTAGCTCGCCGTTGTTGCCATTTTCTTGCACGTGGCCGCCCCCCTCCTGTGACGTCATTGTCACAAGCCCCGTGGCGGGTGAGGCCCAATCACAATCAAACGCAGCGGTGGCGCGAGTTCGTTTCAGCGGGAGCCGCACGACGGCTATTGCCGTTGCAGCACGTGGCCAGCGGACACACGTCACGGGTTACAACCGTCCACATGTCGTACTTTTAATTAGAACACCGCCACGTGAGCAGCCAGAGCTTTGTTAATTAAACTACTGGATGAGGGCCCATGCCGTTTTGGTCGTATTTGTTGTTTGACCAAACTTCGTCACACTTTGTCAGTGGGGACTAGTGAAAGGTGAGGGGGGGGCAGGCGGGGGGGGGGGCAGGACTGTTTCAGATATCACTCGCCACTCCTATTAGCCGTGGCCAGGAATTGCATTTAGATCGCTAGGGTTCACAGTCGATGATATCATCATTTGAGTGCTCAATATTGAGTGACCTTGGAAGCTAAGCAGACTCGAGCCTGGTGATTATTTGGGCCAGGAATAATTGTATAATTGTAAAATACTTCACAATCCGTTGGTCTAACCAATACAAAACAAAACATGTTTGCCATTTCTAAGATAGAGCCAATGCACCCCCCCAGTATTAGAATATTTCGGCCTAATCTGAGTGGAAATTCCACATTCATGTGGAAAGGATTAGTGTTGACCTTCTACCAAGCATTGCAAATGAGTGTATTTAACAACCCTGAAGACATGATGATGGGCTGGCTTCACAATGTCCGGTGACAACCACGGACAACAGACACCTTGAGATGCATCTTCAAACGAAAACGGTACAATTCCCTCGCATTTTATTCACGTTACGTATACGTTCCTTTAACACGCAATTACGCGTACTATTCAGTGATGGGAAAAAATATATAGAAGCGCAAGAATTTGTGTCAGAGCCGCGTTATAGTGCTGGGCCTACGCGGGCAGAGAGTCGCAACGCGTGGTTGGTGATGGAGGCCGGAATGCGTCCCCGCGGCCTATCCGTGGCTGCGACAGCGCAAAGCGGCGTGCGCATTGCTCCCGCTAATTGCTAATTATTTAGCGCTGATGGGACAGCCGTTGGGTCCATTAGCCAGTGTCCGCTGGCTCGCGGTATGCCATCGATCCACCGAAGAATGAAAGACAACGCGTGCCGTACGGGGGGCGGGGAGGAGGGGGGGGTGGCGAACAAAAAAGAGACTCGTATCCACCGTATCCATTCATCTATAAATACACGCACGCGTGGACCGAAGGTTGCAAGGGGTGCGCGCAAGGTGACTTCGCATTGTGAAAATAATAATAATCTCGTGACACCATAGCCCGAGCTTGAAAGTAATTCTGGAGTGCTGGCCTTAACTGAGATACGTGCACGTGATCCATGGAAGCTTGCAAGGCTACAAAAAAGACAGGACACCTTTGTGTCCCGCGCATTCATTTAATGAGTTTCAGCCATCTGGAATTGGAGCTTCAAATAAAAACCACGCAAACATCATCGGCAAGCAAGCTGGGAGGGTGAACACGAAGGCCAATTTAGAGCTGTGGGTTCACTAGAAATTCAATCACTGGTATAACACAGCGACATTTCACTTTCTGAGATCGTGCCAGATAATAAGAGTGTATAATAACGAACTTTCGGCCCTTGGTCATTAAAATAATGCACGAAGGTCCCCCCTCCACCCCCATGCCGTGCCAGTCATAGGGGTTGGTTTACCATACTTCACCATGCTGAGTTTATGCAGGGTTGGGGTGTCAGGCAGGGCTCGGTGTGAGGACCGGTGCATATATCGCCCCCCACTGATGCTAACCAAAGCCAGGAATCAAACTCACAAGTCAGATGGCTGTGTTCAAAGCGCAGTTTGTGAACCAATGCACCACCATTCCAATGATCATCAGCTCAGAGTGTAACATTTTACAAATATCCTTCTCCCCAGCCGAAGCCTGCAGGACATTTCCAAATTAGCAGGAGTGGCGAATCGATTCTCATTTCAACCACCGCGCAGGTTTTCACGGTTGTGCCACGCAGATCTGGGATGTGTTTTTGGGGTTGTACCGCAATCTTGTTCGGCAAGGTGTCCAACGTTTCACACCACGTTCTGGAGGCTTCTTCAGGACCCGAATTAATTTTGAGATGCATCTAAAAACCAACTCATGCAATTCGTGATAACATTGTATAACGTGATATGTACGTTGCTTGAACTTTCATAGAACGCAGAGTTTTTCAAAGGCACGTTAAGGTGTTGGCCGACACGAGTCGCAACACAACGATTGAGGCTGGAATGCCACGGTGCAACAATAGCCGGTTAAGAGCTCTCCAGTTCGATCTCCCAGCGTCGCAGTTAAAACAATGGGCTCGTCAACAGTACAAATGGGAAAAGTGTGGATACTCCCACCACCTCTTCCAAGATGCCTGACCAGTGTGGAAGAGTAGGCCCGTGGCTGTCTTGTGCTATCTCTAGGGTATGCAGTTCTGCCAGCGGTGACGCGAGCAAGCGATGGCAAGGCTGCACGTTTGCCTGTTTCTACTTTAACGTTGTAACGCTCGTGTTCAGGTTGCTAGGTGGATCGTTCAATGGCACGATCACGCGATATGGTGACGGCTTGGGAAGGCTTTCATCCAGCAGTGGATTGGCGATGGCTGATGATCATGGTAAACAATAATAATGATAAACTCTGGAATTAATGTTGGAGGTCAAACGACAGCGGTTATGTTGAATGAATCAAAGTGCCTGTGGCTATTTTATCGTTGCAATTCTCCGACACGACAGCTGTTTTCTGCCCACGTTGACACATCGGGCTCGGTGTGTTGCACAGTTCAACGTGTTGCATGCTTGTCTCGCCGAGCCTTGTTGCAGGCGTTAAGAAAGGGGCCCTATTTTGAACACCGTATCGCCATGGGTAGAGAAGTCATATTTAATGAAGCGCAGCAGGCTCTCTCTTGAAACCTGTCACTGCGGTTTAATCATCGCAACGCTCACGTTCCCTATTCTCTGGGAATTGTACACGTTAAATGCTTGCGCGGATGGATGTAACATTCGTGTCAGCAACATTTTCTTTCTTAACTGCCTCTTTTATTTAAATGGCTTCGCGAAGAGGAGCCGGTGATGATTCATGACGGAGCAATTTGCGATTTTGAAAGCTCGGGATTTTAAGCCATTATTGTTACTTCGCAAAGAATACACAACTCATGTTCCCTTCCATCAAGCACCGGGCATCTTGTATATATGTCCACCAACAACACCACAATGCTTAGGGCTCTGACCATTATGCAACCTATGCCAGCAAAGTTTCTAAAACGGTTTCATGTGGCACATCCAGGACTGGATTTGGTTTGATGGGGGCCTGGGGCTCTTACAATGTTGGAGGCCTCACTTTTGTACATTCAATTCCTTCCCTTTCATGTTAATCACCACACACACCTGATGCCAAATGCTCCGTCGGTATTCACCTCGGTTTTAGCAGTTCTTTTTCTTATTGTGATACACGAAGTGTGGGGCTAAACCATCCTCGAAAGAAACAAAACTGTTTTAATTTTGGCAAGTAAATTGCAGCAATGCACACAGTGACACTGGCGCTTGAGTGATTTCATCACCTCTATGATTTACCACAACGCTACACGATTGCGCTTCATATGTATGCATGTTGAATTTATTTCGCACCCTACATAGCCAACCGTGCTAATAGGAGCTGCGGGAGAAAAACAGCAACCTAAACACAAAAAGCAGTTTTGAAGAAATTAGTTTGTAAATCTAGTTCGTCTGAAAATACATAGCTCCAGTGGCTCCCTAATATCGGAAGGAAGAGCGTTCCAGACGGCCGCAGAAGCGCAATCTGAACGCGCGCGAAGCGGCGGCCATCTTTGTTCGCCGCCGTGACCGCGAGCACGCCAGCCGTTCAGCTTTGTCCACGCCTCACCTTGTAAATGTCGAGCAACCCGCACTGGTGGTCGAACCTGGTGTAGAGCGCGTTGAGCATGCCGATGACCTGCAGGGGCGTGCACTGCGCGCAGATGGCCGTGAAGCCAACGATGTCAGAGAAGAGCACCGTGACGTCGTCGAACTTGCGCGCGGGCATGGCGAGGCCCTGCCAGAGGCAGCGCGCCACGTCGCCCGGGAAGATGGAGTCGAGCAGATCCACCGTGCGCTTCTTTTCCTCTTCGAGCGCGCGTCGCGTCTGCTCCAGGGTTTCCTGCATTTGCACGGCGGGCGTCGACGTTAAACAAAAACACTTATAAGACTGTTTTTTTATTTATTTCACCGGGTATGTAGCTCCTTCTCGGGAGTGACCTGGCCATCGCGAACGATAGCTAAACGAAGTGGCTTATCGCGTGGAAATGTATAGCAGCCAAACACTCTGAGACGCATGTTACTAAATGTGGAGGGAAAAATCGGAGGACCCGGAGAAAAATCCACATGACCGCAGGGAGAACATGCATGAAGACTCACGATAAGGCCAGCCCTTTGGCCCGGTTCCTGGGCGTTTCGATTTTTCAACATAGTTTATTCAGGAGCTTAAATTCTCACGGGTTGTTTTACGAGTAGCTCCGCTTTATGGATCTCAACCGATGAGCGTTACACCCAGTAAACATGCAACGTCGGGCCACAACATTGGCACGTGGTTAAAACCGTTGGCCCAACTTTCCATATTTACTGGGCGATCGGTTGATAATCATAAATAATCACCACCACATGATTAAAAAATAGTTATTCTCTACCACTTCTCAAAGGAGACCCATCGAGCTCTCTGTCAATCCTACTAACGGCCGGGCTCTCCAGTGCGGCGATTGAGTGGGCAACACAAGCAGCGGGGAGAGGGGGGGGGAGGGCGTGAGATAACCGGTGACCTCGGGGAGTGTTCGCCAACCAGGGCACCCCCCGCGTGCTTCTGAAGCGGAAATTAATTATGAAAGTGGGGCAACACGCTGCGGGGCTGCGTTTAATTTGGCATGTCAGGTGGGAAAGAGAAGCATACACAATCGTGGGAGCGCGGCGGGGGTCCAGCATTCAGTCCCCCCGCGTGCATTAAGGGCTCCGTCAGGGGCCAGGGAAGCAGAATGGGGAAAGGGCAAACCTCTGTTTAGCGTCGCCCCGCCAGGTGCCTTAAAAGGCATCGACCAAATGTTTACTAAAGTGCTGCCAGAAAATTAAAGCCTCATTACACGTGGCCTTATCATGGAGCCCTGCGCTGTGGTTACACGGCAATTAAAACTGGACCCCGAGCCGTGCTTGGGCTGGTCCTGGAACAAATTGGCACGGATCGGGTCCTGGGATAAATCGACACAGATTGGGTCCTGTAAAGAATTGGCACGGATCGAGTCCTGGAACGGATTGGCACGGATTGGGTTCCATCTCATTGCGTATTTTCCTGGGACTGGATCGTTCTCCTAGCCCCCCCCCCCCCCTGCCTTCCCTCGTCTATGGCGAGGGGGACGTGGTCATAATTGTTTTTTTATCCAAAAAATATATATTCGATGTGCACTTAAATAAGTTTACCCTTTCCCCAAGTAAATTTGTACGCATTTTGGAATTTTCCACTGTGTTTTAATGTTATTTATTCGGTAACTCCGTGAATAAACCGGGCTACTTAACCCGGTATAAGTGGGCCACGCCGCTGTCCAATTGCAGCTCACTCTAGCAGGCGTGGCTGGGCGTGCCAACCCGGCATCGGCCCAGTGCCGCGGTTTGTTAACGGGGCCTGCCTGCCACACTGTCCAACGTTGTGGTTCATTTTATAACTGTATTTGAAAACGGTACCGAATGTGAGAATGTTGCATTTTATTTTGCGTGTGGATTTCCTCGGACTACAGAACGAGGCCGCTGGGACTTTTTTTTACAATCTCATTGCGGCCGCTCCTCGTACATTGCCCGTGAAATGCGTAAACACGGCAGACTTGTTTAGAATTATTTCCGTTTATTTTGCAGTTGTTTAATGTTAATCTATTAATGTATTCTATCCACGCGAGCAATGGGGAACGAGACACCCTTCGTGTAGTCTTCCCCGTTCCGTGTGAAACAAAAAACACAAAGCATGTCACCCAAGGCGACCCAACAACGCCAACCGTCCTCAGATAAGCAAAGACAAACACGTGATGATATTTGTTTTGCGTTTAACCAGTTGCTTTTCAAATGCCATAAATAAATAAATAAATAAATCATTATGAGATCCATTCAATGGGACGGTGTAAGGGCATCGTAATATTCTGGCAAGGCAGCACGGTGGCAAGATGTTAACCACCTCGCCTGGTATGCAGGAGGTCGTGGCTTCGATCCCGACGCTGACGCCTGCTGTATATTTGGAGTTGGCATTTCTCCCCGCGGTCGCGTGCATTTTTATTCGGGTCCTCTGTTTTTTCCCTCCACATTTAGAATCAACATCGTGCGCTTCGAGTATAGGGCTGCTATACATTTCCATAAGATAAGCCACTTCGGTGAGCTGTCGTTTGTGATAGCCAAGGCGCTTCCGAAAAAGAGCTACATAGCTCAGTGGGCCTTACCTGGTAACATAAAACATAGATTTTAAATAGTTTGGTGACAAAGTCAAGGAAATGCTTCACAACCTGAAATCCATTTGCACAGCGTCAAGCGTTGCTGTGAGCCACCGTCATCCTGACAGGCGACGACACCACAGCAGCGCCAGATAACTCGACTCTGCTTCACGGCTCCACAAAACTAGAACTGCCATACAATCAACCAGCCAGAGGTGGTGGACACGCAAAAGGAAAAAAATATAAATAACATAACAAGACTATGAGTTCATCTTCTTGGTTCTTTCGGTAAAATCACGTAGAAGGGTAGTAATAAAATAATAAAAATAAAACATAATAAAGTAATATAATATACATTTTTGATTTAAAGCTTTCGTGACTGCAGGGATTCATCTTATTGGTTCTTTCGGTAAAGTCACGTAGAAGGGAAGTAATAAAATAATAAAAATAAAACATAATAAAATAATTCTCACGACGT
>CM025611.2:2346843-2359541 GCA_014621495.2 Entosphenus tridentatus
AAATTTAGATTTAAAGCTTTCGTGACTGCAGGGATTCATCTTCTTGGTTCTTTCGGTAAAGTCACGTAGAATGGAAATAATAAAATAATAAAAATAAAACATAATAAAATAATTCTCACGACGTTTCGGCCACAACGCAAACAGCCGTCCTATGTTTTATTTTTATTATTTTATTATTTCCATTCTACGTGACTTTACCGAAAGAACCAAGAAGATGAACTGTAAGGTTGTGAACTCTTGAGAGGCAAAATAACAGGCGGATGTAATGGGAAGAAGATGAAGAAGATGTCACAATGATGGAAGAGGGGGTAACTGCGTGTGCAAGCATGTTTCTTGCATTATCATCTATTGATATTTGGAAGCCACTGGAGCTATGCACTTCCTTAGAACTGCGTTTGTTGTGTTGAGTTTGTTGTCCTTCCCCCGCACCTCCGATGAGCACGGTTGGCTACGTACGGTGCGAAAGAAGTTCAACATGGAATGGCCACAAGAGCCGATATCGCAGACCTACTTCTGATATCCCGTCAAGAGACCTCCGTTCCACACACGAGGAGGGCAACACTTTCCCCAACCCGCTCGTTAACAGAGTTAATAATGCTCGTCATTTGATGGACAAACCAATATAAAGTAAAATTAAGTGATGGTTGTGTGTGTGTGTGCGCGCAGCCTCAGACTATCGATTCAATACAACGTGAAAATTCAGTTTAACCAGGGCCCATGGTGTAAAGTGCGGTCAACAAGCTCTTATGATCCACTCCATCTTTGTGCTATGAAGAGCAGCCGTTGCCTGGAGCGTGGCCTCGCATTGCATTATTGGAAGGCAGTGTTGCTGACGAATGCGACGAGCTGTTTGAAGTTTAACCAGAGAAAGCTGCCTGGAATTAAACCCAGGAATTAAACCCAGGGTCTCAGCGGTGCTGGCCGAGGGCTCTGTCTTCTGAGCCATCTCTGCATCTCATTTATGTTTTAAAACGATTGCTTCCCCGTCACTGTTTATTGAGCAATGCATGCGCCGTTTGGGCACTGATGTGAAACGTGCCCCATGCCTCATTTAAAATTATCTCACTGGAATTCAAATTAAAATTTCACACTTTATGAAGGTTTATGGTTGAATGCACGAAGTACAATTTTCACAGTATTTATTGTTAAAAACTGCGCAGAATTTCAACGGAATGTGTTGTTGCTATTTGATGTGTGTGTACGTATATATACGCGGTGCTGATTTTGTGACCCAATCCATGTCAAATCAAGACGAATATTTACACAATGCCTTCCAAGGTATGATAAAAAAAAAAGTATTCAATCTTGGAGCACAAGATGAGAAATGTGAAAAAACCGACCCCATCTCTATAGGCCTCACCGTGGAAAAACAGTGATAAAACTATCTAAACGATCTAAAATATTTACCCCACAGCTCACACTATCAAGATTGTAACCTTCGGCCCATTTTGCCGAGTGCGCTGAAGTCAATGTCATTTTAAAGGTCAAGCAAATGACTTCCAATCACCATCCAACCTTGATCTATCCGCTGCTGGATAAAGGCCTCCAACAGCCGATGCGGTTTAATGGTTTGCAGTGGAGGTGGCATCTCTTTCAGGGCCGCGCGTCGAGTTGACATCGCAGCGGTTAGCCGACACGTCGTGAGCAAATTCACGAAACTCCACGCCGTCATTGTCTCACGATTCGTGCGGATTTCCATTCACAGCAGAGACCCCCCCACCTAGTCTGCGGTGTGGTTCAACAGAGAATGTCCTCTCCAACGACGCCCCCCCACCCCCCCTGGCTCGGGAAGCCGTTGTCCGCTGCCCGACACGAACCTCACGTACAATGTGCGTGCGTGCGTCTTCCGCCACCGTACGTAAGCCAAACGCTTAAATCGGAGGTGCGCGCGAGGCCAATGCTCTCGACTAGAAATTCAATCACGGCGCAGCCAATGAAGCAGGGGCGGCGAAAGTAAACGCAGAGGTTGCACGCGCTGCCCCCCCCCCCCACTGTTTGGTCAAGGCTTTAACTTAGAAATAATTAAATGCCAGGCATATGCCCCCTAATCATGTGCTTTGCTCTACCCCTGTGCTCTTCGCAGATGGCTAAAAGGCAGCGCTCCTGTGTCAAGGTCCTTCAATGTACACAGCGGGTGACATGTTCAGTGGATTTTGCGCGTGTGTTGTACGCCATGCGAAATGGGCCGGAGAGCCGGGGGAGAGAGAGCGCGCGGGTGAGCACATCTGCTGCCATGTTGACAAAAGGATTTTAGAATTACACAATTATAGCATAATCCCTGCCAATACGCGCTCACCTTTGGGTAAACTAGCACTTAAGGAGGTAATGAAAGGATTTGGTTATACAATACCAATAGTGTGTGTTTGTGATTATTGTATATTTGATAATTCTAAGAATTCGTGGAACAGTTTGTCCCCCCACAAAAAAATGTGTAAATTCTCCAGAGGACACGATTCGTCGCGCACATTTCCTCACAATTCAATTTCCAGCTATCGCTCACATGAATATAGGCCACTAAAAAATTAACCCGTAAAAACAAAGTTTGTCACTATAAATCCTTTATATGCGTGGCGGCTAGAGTCCTCTCGTCCTCTGGCTTGAGATGGCTGCCACCTATGGGTCAGATGATTGCATGGCAGCATTAAGCAATTGGTAATTAAATATAATATTTTTGTCCTAAAAAGTGTAAAATTTTGGAAAAATATTTTCACGAACATTAATTGTCACGCACAACGAGTCTGTGTGGAAAATGTCAGCTCGATTGGATCACGGGAAGTGGGTTAAAAAACGACCGAAAGATTTGCACGGTCGTAAGCAAGCAAGTGAATTTAATAATAAGGATAAAAAAACGACGCTTGGCCTGGGTGCGGAGATGGAGGATTGGGATTGTTAATGACGGAGGGATTCGCGTTGCAAAGGGATTTATTCAGCTGCACGTTTCAAACGAGCCGAACCCCATTGTGGTTGACAAGGAAGGTGTATTTCGATTTAAAGCTTTCGTGACTGCAGGGATTCATCATCAGTTTCAGACTCTGTCTCCTTGACAGACCTGTTCTTCACCTGAAGACGGCTGCTTGCGTTGTGGCCGAAACGTCGTGAGAATTATTTTATTATGTTAAATTTTTATTATTTTATTATTTTCCTTCTACGTGACTTTACCGAAAGAACCAAGAAGAAGAAAAAAGGAAGGTGTAGCCCTGCGATATAGTTTGCTCGTGCCACAGCGGATGGGAAGGACTCCACTAGACAGAGCTCGACAGATCCTCCCCAGGGGCTATTTTTGGCCTTCTCATCCACACACTTTGCCGTTCTGCATGCGAGTTGCCCATCACCGACAACTGTGATAGGCTCACGGCGATGACATCACCTTTACTCCTCTATTGAAGACCGACACGGGAAGACTTCTTTACAATTCTGGCTAATCGCCCGATGAGGCTGGTTGTTGTAAACCCCAGCCAAACGTCGTGCTCACATTGTAAATGATGTGGGATTACTGCTCTCCAAAACACCAGGGGTGCTGATTTAGTCACTAATTGGCACGTTTTGTTCACGCGACAAACCCTACTAATTGTCTGTGTTTGGTGGTGGCGGGTTTAACGACACATTTACATTTACACGATTTAACCCCCCCCCCCAAAAACCTATTATGGACTAACCGTGGTGTATCCATTTACACTGCCAGGTGAACATACGTTGGGGGACCTAAAACATAGGGCCCATTGTTTCAGCTGTCACGCTGGGAGATCAAACTGGCAACCAGTGTGCAAACCATTAAGCCACGACAGCATTCAAGTATCTACGTAACGTTGTTAAATAGCCCCCACGCATTTGAAATGGTGCAAAATACCATCCTCTCCATCCATTCATTGGAAATGTGAATGAACTTCTCAATCAATAATTGAAATTTTAACCACAATTTTGACGATTGACATAAATATGAATATTTGACATGAACTCCACACTGGGGTGGAGCACACTGTGCTAAGATTCCAGCAAAGTGAGTTTGTTTCCCGGCCACGAGTAACGTCAGTGGCGATTGATATATGAACTGGTCATGGCCTCCCCCTTTACCAACCCACACTGACCAGCGTGGTGAAGTATGGCCAAACAACCCGCATGGTGAGGCATTCATCCAGCAATGGATTAGCAAAGGCAATCATTATTAAGTACATGCTATGTGCCTATGACGTAATAACCCAGAATGCACCAGATCTCATCAACTCTCAAAGGCTAAGCAGGCTTTCAGCCTGTACAGCGCTTGGATGGCCGACCTCCATAGCCCTACCTACAAGTGCTATAGGCTGCTGTGGGGCTATTTTGTCGGCAGCAGATGGCAGTACAGCAACTGTTTTAGATTTTTTGTTTTCTATTTACGTGACTTTACCGAAAGAACCAAGAATATGAGCAAAGAAGTGTAGTCTAACAAATTTGCCCCACGACCCACACAGCGTGGTGGGATGCGGGCTGGAGGTTGAGTTCAAGATAAGAGTGCCCTGTTAGTCATGTACACCGTTAATCTCTCCACGTTAGTCGTTTGGTGCTAAAGGACAGACGTCTCCAGGAGACTGGGATCTCTTGAACTCTATCGGGATGCTAAACAAGCAGATCAATGACCACGGATTCCCGGAGCCCAACGCCATGACTAGCAAATCAAACATTGTCTCACCAGGTGCGGAGGTTGGTGCTGTACCGGGAGGCCACCGGTCCCAAGGCCATTAAATGAAAACCAAACACACCTGGGGGGTCCTGCCCATTTGCAGGAGGAGCCTTTGCGTGTGTCAGATTGCCTCACATCGAAAGCCAATGCCCTTCCCCCCTGTATACTTTCGCTACGAGATGACACAAACCGTCGTCCATCTAGGAATGGTCAATGGGCAAACAGAGGCACGTCTGAGATTTTATGGGGGTATGTTTTATGGATGGAAAAATGTTAGGTAAATACCGAGCTGATTTTGATATGCAAACGGGTAATTGAATTTACACTCGTGCAGGCTGCGTTGAATTGTACTAAACAAACGCACGGCTAAAACAATATTTACGTGTCTTTCATCGCGAAGTATTTATTTTGTTATAATTGACATTGCCGAGTTTAATTTAAACGGTCACAAATGTACGAAGAAAATTTTAATTCAAGTGGAATGCGTCGCCACTAAATCTGCACCTCGGCGTCTCGCTTGTGTTTGCTAAGCTAGCATGTTAATGAAAATGGTTCTGCAAAGTGCTTGAATAATTTACATGTATTCGCGAATGACCGTGAGGAATTCGTGCGCGTGCGAAAGGTGTTACATCTCAGAAATCACGGCTTGGTCAGCATGTGGGGAAACCAACGGTGGAGCTGATCATCATGACACCCTGTCGCACACTCTCTCTCTCTCTCTAATTACCCTTGCAATGATAATAATGCTTTCCCTGGCTCATTATTACTGCCGACAGAGAGCGCCCAGAGTGAAGTTCATTATTATTAAATATGATTACAATAATACAAACAAGGCCGATCAGCGGAATCTTCTTTTTGCCAAACAAAGACAAAATCTGAATTTTAAAGAACCGCTTGCATACAGTAACGAAAGCTATAAAAATAGCTTACACATCTGTTAGCTCATTATTGTCACAAACATTTTTTTTTTTAAAGAAGCTGCGATGCATCGGCCATAATAATTCACAAAACGACATTGAGATTGAAATCAATATAAAAAACACATATTTGCCCATATTTAGACGTTACGGCAGGTGAGTACACTGGCCCATTTTTTTGCGCGACTGATTCATTTTGAAATTTGATTCACTCCACAGGCTTCTAGATTAACTTATTTTTTTTTTTAACTATGAAATCAATGCGTTCAGCTCCACAACCTTTTACTGGTTGGTCAGAAATATCAGGGCACACACAAAAGATGCCTCCCCCCCCCCGTGTAGCCTTTAACAGTCCGTTGGGGAGAGTTCCGTTAGAGAGCACCTATTAAGGCCGGCACGGCACATAAGGAGGGGGGGGGGGTCGCTAGCACCACACCCGGGCCCGTCTAGGTCTCCCCAACGCTAACGCTTACACACTGCACCAGGCACTCGTATTCAAGGCCAGTTTCCCCCACACTCGTAGTGGAAGGACGTCTCAGCTTGGTGTCTTGTGCTATCCGACACGAGTGCAGGTCGTCAACCTTGTGTGACTCCCAGAATGCACCCCAGTGATGCCACCGTTGTGTGCGACCTTTTGGCACTTTTGCAGACAGTTGTTGCCGCAGTGATGTCCCGATGAACAAAGGTGGGAGAGGTTGTTATATTTATTTATATTTATATACAATCAAGGTGACAGAAGAGATACAGACGAGAGATATCGATGTCGTGAGGTAGGAGAAATGTAGACACACGTAACGATGTAGTTAGATGCAAGGAGAGAGATGCAGATAAGATAGGGGGCCCGACGGTTTTGCTGGGTTTGCTTATGTCTAGCGCTGCTACTGCATATCTGGACCTGAAAACTAAACAAGGTCTATTCTTGTGCATGAACGGAGAACATCGAGATATCTCGACGACGATGACCATATCTTGCTTTCAGGAATAAGCTCAAGTAAGTTGCTGTTTATCAGTACGATACAGAAAAATTCACGTTTTTTTTCCAATTGTACTTGAATTGCCTCGCACCGCCGCTGCCTCCTCTTTCAAACGGCTGATGTAGAGAGCAACAATCGGTCGTTCAACAAGAGCTCGGCCCGCCACTGGATCGCGTCATCCCGAGCGTCGCAGCGCCACCGGGCGTATGCCTCCTTCCGACTGGCGTCCCGCCCGCCCGCCCGCCCGCCCCGAGCAGGGGGCAACCGCGTCCAGGCGGCCGTCGCCGCCACGAGCCTCCGAGCCTCACCTTGGCGTCGGCCCCGTCGCGCCGCGTGCGCACCACGAAGGGCGTGTTGAGGCGGCGGAGAACCCCGGCGAAGGAGCAGTCGCGCATCGCCGGCGGGGACAGCACTCGGAAGCGCTCGTGGAAGAGCGCTCCGGGCTGGGCGTCGCGCAGCAGCCTCCGCACGCCGTCGCCCGTCTGCAGGAGACGCAGGCCGCGGTCGAGCATCACGTGGAAGGGGAACACCTTGCAGAACGTCGCCAGGTCGACGCGAAGGTCGCGGGGCGACCTCGACACGGCCGGACGGCACGAGCGCAGGCCCCGCGCAGGGCGCCCGTCGCCGCTCCGGATGGCGAAGGCCACGACGCGGTCGTCCCCCGCGGGGCCGCCGCTGGCGCCGGCGCCGCCGCCGTCGCGGCAGAAGCAGCGGCGCCGCTCGCACTCGGCGCGCCCCAGCCGCTCCACGGAGACGTCTGCGCCGTAGAGGCGCGCGCTCGACGCCCGCAGCAGGCCCGGCAGCGCCGCGGACACGACGGCGTTGGGCTGGAAGCAGTGCAGCAGCAGGCCCGAGTCGGAGGGTCCCGCGGCGGCGGCGGCGGCGGCGTCGTCGCCTCCGCCGGGGTCGTGGGGAACGAGCTCCGTGCAGCAGAAGTAGGGCACGGGGGTCGCTTCGGAGGCCGGCGAGGGGCACTCGGAGGTCGTGGAGCCGCCGTTGGGCCTCACGTGGCCTTGGGCCAGCAGCGCGTCGAGGCTGTTGAGGAAGTCCTGCAGCGTGGTGCCCACCGCACGCAGGATCCGCTCGTTCTCCTCGAAGCAAATCCCGAACAGCTCCTCGCCAAACTTCTCCTGGAAGCCCTCGGAACTCACGCCTGCGATGAGCAACGTCAACATTATCATCGTCGTCGTCGTTGTCATCATCAGCCACGATTAATTCACTGCTGGTGGTGCGTGTTTGCGAAAACTGTCTTTGCTGACATTTTAGACAAAGTCCAATAATAATATTAAAAAAGAACAAGAATCATCCATCTGCAACGTATTCAATGAGGTGCACTGCTATGAGATAAACGCCTGCTAAGACACTACGTGGAACGTATTTCACATTTTGTCGGGTAAAATTTTACTCACAAAATCACGTGAAACCAACTTTCATTTCTTCCTTCCAGATTTGCTTCGACACGATTCAAGCGCACGAGAGGGCTATTTGAATCCCGTGTATACGTACTCAGAAACGAGGCGAGTGACTGGAGAGTCGGAAGGAGGTCCTCTTGACCCTCGAGTTCTGCAAATCCACCGTGAAGCGACGTGGGCCAGTCTCCGGCGCCCGCGCAGTTGTTGCTTCCTGCGGAGCTTCACAATTGGCGCGTGGAAGCCGCACCACGACGTCAACACAATGGGAATTGTCAGGGACACTCACATCAACGGTAATCGGATGACACAATAGGTGGGGTTAAGGGCAACACAAGACCATTGTGCAGACCATGAGAAGCCACTCCAAGCAAGGCGAGTCATTAAACTGTCCGTGCAAATGTGAGATATCCACTCGCGTGAATTTGGTTTTACTCCGCCGGGTGGCTCAGTGGCAGAGCGAGCGGCTCGCGATTGGAAATCTGCGAGTTTTTGTCTCCTGATTTTGGGAGGTGTTGCCTAAGCCCTTCCTGCCCCTGGGACCGATAAAATGAAAAACACTTTTGTGGGGAAGTCCACAGTCATTGTCCTATGGATGGACTCACCCCCGTCAAAGGAATGTGGAATTTACATGGGGGATGAGCACTGCCTCAATGCTAAATTGAGAGAAAATTACTTTTCCTTCCTCTCTGGGCAGGTCACAATCCTCGAAAATGCTTTAATACTTAATAGGAATAATTGATGTTTTGGGCCTGACCATATAATGATCTCGCCAGAGCTGTCATACAGTTTCCTGGATTGTTATTCTGACGTCTTTTATCTTGTCCCAATGGTGTTTGAGGTTGTTTAAAAATGAAACGTCACAGCACAAATGTGTGGCCTCAAGCCCAATGATAAAATTATAATCACAACGCCGTAGTCCGCAAAAAAAAACCCCACACGTTGAGTTTACACCGGTTGGGAACGGGTCAAATATTCCGAGCAACGGGTGCAGGGCTAAGGTTTACAATTTGTACATTTTATTTTGTACAGCCCATCAAGAGTCACAGCAGTGTGTGCCGTCATAAAATCGGCCAAAATAGCCGTGCGGAATCTTAAGTGTGCCCCTCAAATAATAATAATAATAAATAATAACAACAATAGAAAATACGACAAAGGATAGAAATGGGACAAAATTGACCGGCAGAGAGACGGGTGAATGCGCGTGATGTGCCACCAGCTCGGAAATTCAATGATGCCAAGCGATCACTTGAAATCTTTTCCGAGACACGGCGCGGGGAACGGCACGAGGGAGCATTGCGGCGGGGGGGGTGGGGCAAATAGCCCACGTGATGCCAAAGGGGGGCAAGACTGTCTGCATTGAATAGGGTTTGAGGGGGGAAACCTTCGAAACACGGGGGAATCTTCCCCCACCCACCACCCCCCGCCGCTCCCCGACGCCAGCTCCACAGCCCCCTCTGTGCGCATTGCTGCTGCTGCTGCTGCGGGCGGGTTTGCTGTGACATTGGCGTGGCCCACTGGACAAGGCGACTCACCAATCTCGGCGGCTCTCTGCGTAGCACTGCAGCGTCCTTTCCAGTGCTTCCCTCAAAGTGTCCGCCTGTTGCAACGGCAAGATCTCGCCGTCAAGTTTACAAGTCGGAACTGGGGATTTTTTTTGTGGACACCACAAAGACAAAGATAACGATCCCCCCCCCCCCCGTATAGCCTAAACAGACTGTTGGGGCAAGTGTCGTTAGCGAGCACTTATGAAGGCTGGAACGATACACGAGGGGGTGGGTGGCCAGCACCACGCCCGACCGCCTTTGTCTCCACAGTGGCGATGTTTACACACCGCACTAGGTATTCATTTGAGGCCGAGTCGACCTAAGGGAGGCCCAGGACCGGTTCAAATAATTGCCACTGGTGTTGGCAGTGAGCGGGAATAGAACTCGGGTCGCCGGGTTCATAGCACAGCGCGCTAACCGCTACACTACCGCTCCCCACTTGTGAACCCCACACACACACACATGCACACACACAATATGAATTTATATAATTTTATTCTTGGTTCTTTCGGTAAAGTCACATAGAAGGGAAATAATAAAATAATAAAAATATTAAATAATAAAAATTCTCACGTTTCGACTGCAACACAAGCAATCATCATCAGGTGTGAAAACCACAGAAACGTCGTGATAATTTTTATTGTTTTATATTTTTATTATTTTATTATTTCCCTTCTACGTGACTTTACCGAAAGAACCAATAATATGAATCCCTGCAGTCACGAAAGCTTTAAATCATATAATCTTGCTACATTCATTAGCATTCAATTAAGACCAGGTAAGAGCATGATTATTATTAATTAGAAGCTTGGTGGGTGGAGTGGTGGCGCAGGGGTTAGCACACAGCGACATAAACCCAGCTATCTTAGTCCGATTCCTGGCCACGGCTAACCTTGATATCCATTCATCCACAAAATACTCCTTAACAAATCAGCACATCACTTTCGTGAACACATTTCACGACAGTCCTCATCACGTCACCTTAGATTCTTCCTCCCCCTTCAGTAGCGCGGTTGGCTACGTCCAGTGCGAAAGAAGTTCAATCGTACATACTTACACACGTACATCTAATATCTACATTCCCTTGCACGTGGTTGAGCGAAGCCGGTGCGACTCGGTGCGTCAGTGTCGATGCGTGTCACCTGCCAGGGAGCACTCGAGTTGCCCTTTCATGCTTTTGTTTCGCTACTTAAGTGTCTGCAACGTGTACGATTTATTCGCCGTGAGAACTGTTCTTTCTATCTTTCTATTATGTTCACCGAGGTCCTTCGCGGGTCATTCTTGTAAAACAGCTTCACGGTCCGAATGTTTTCTTGCACGCGTCAACAAACACAAACATTTACAAACGGCAACAACTGCAACAACAAGTGGCGAGTGATTTCCAAACAGAAGTCGTGCAAGCTCACTCGCATTCCCTTTCCGCCCACCCGACTCGATCATCGCCGCACCAGCACGGTGTTCACGAATTCGAAAGTAAAGTTCCCCCGATTCGTTCCACGCATCGACGCACAGAGTCACTGCGTCTTACCGGTCAAGGCCCGTTTCATATGTATTATCAAAATAGTTTACATGTAAAGTGGCAAATACATTTTCATTGACACGGCTCTACGCGTGCGTGCGTGTGTGTGGGTATGTTTAATGCAGCTGTGTCAAAGGAGCCGGTTGTTATGCTACAATGACAAATGCGATTGCTTTTGAAGACATCCATTCATCATCATCTTTTTCGACATGCTGCAATTTATGACAATCATTTTATTTATACCGGCCAAGACCATGAATCTGGTTAACCACAGCTAACACGAATGGCGTGGTCAGGCATAACAATCAGTCATAGGTCCCTTTCACTGGCCAGAGTCAACGGCGGCGTGGTGTATTCCGCAAATATGGCCGACTGTGAGGGCGGGCACAAGCCGGCGTGAGTAGGTTAAACGTTGAGTTTTATAAGGGCGCTACCGGGTGACCAGCCCCTCCCCACCCAGCCCCACCCCTCCCACCTCCCACCCAGCCCCACCCTCCCCACCCAGCCCCACCCTCCCCTCCTCACCCAGCCCCTCCCCACCCTCCTCACCCAGTCCCTCCCCACCCTCCCCACCTAGCCCCTCCCCACCCTCCCCTCTCCACCCAGCCCCACCCCTCCCATGTTTGGATGCACGACGGACGGACACAATAATCCCCTGTGGGCTGGTGTAACCAGGAGGGGCCTACCAGTAATATGCATAATACACTACATAATGGAATTCCAGTGTATTTAAAATACATTACAGAACACATCACGGTATTGTACAGCACTTAAAACATGTTAAACATTGTGCAACTGATATCGTGGCATTCCACCTTAAATTTTGGACTCGGGCCATACCACCTGTGTATTTTTTTTCTCTCAAAATGGATTGTGCATATCGGTGGTGCATAACGGTGGTGCATAACAGTGGTGCAGACCGTCCCCACTGTAACCACTGCTTATCCATTAGCGAATGACTGGCATAAGAATTGCGATATGCAAATCCACACACACCCATCCACCACTGCAAGGTCATCCGACCTACTGTGTTCTTGGAGCCCCACTCCTTTCTGACAGCCCTGAGTCAGTGGGTAGGAAATTCCACGTTCCTAGGGCGGGCGCGAGACTATCCAAAATAAATCTACTCTTGACTTCAGACACAAAACGCTATTCAGATTATCGACCCCCCCCCCCGAAGGGATGATGGGCTGCGTCAACCGGCACCCAGATTCACCTGGCCAGCGCCGTGCGTTAGTACGCACACACACAGACACCACGGCGTGTGTAGGCGGATGCACATGGGCTGTTGCAACCCCGGTGGGAGCCGTTAGCGGTGAATAATGTGGGCCAAGTATGGCCGTTGTTGTTGTTGTTGTTTTTAATGTGATAGGTAAAGGTTGAGCCCTGCGATGTCTTGCTCACACCACTGCTGGCAGAAGAAGCAAGGCCTCCACCGGAGGAAGCCCCACGAGAGGAAGCCCCCTCGAGAGTGTACTTTGGCCTACTTCACCACGCTGGCCATAACGTCTCGGAAGAGCTCAGGGGGCGAGGACCCACACAGGACCCCCCCCTCCACCACCCCCACCCAGTTAGACTCGACTCCACCCACCATCTCGACTCCACCCACAATCTCGACTCCACCCACCATCTCGACTCCACCCACAATCTCGACTCCACCCACAATCTCGACTCC
>CM025611.2:2388803-2427715 GCA_014621495.2 Entosphenus tridentatus
CTCACATAACATTTTAACACTTAAGAGTGGCTCTCACGTTTCACTTCTCTAGTCGACCAACAAGCGAAGCAAACGATTACCGTGAAATCCACAGCCTAAGACTCGACCAAGATTCCACAGGTTGTCACCGACTAAACTAACATTTTTCAGAAAAAACTCACTCAATGAATACGGCCCGACGCGTCGCGTCGCCCGCTCTTTGTCTCCTCCCCCGTCACCGTCGGCTCCGTGCAGATCCTGTGCTGGGACGAGAAGGCGTTCTACGTGGAGCAGCGAGTCATCATGCAGAGCGATGGCTTCGTGGCGGCCATCGCTCTGGCGCGGCTCAACGTGACGGGCACCAGCCCCGAGCACATCCTGCGCCTGCTGTGTCGCCGCGCCGTCCAGGGGCCCGACCCGCCGCCAGAGGTCCTCAGCTGGCTCGAGTACAACCGCCAGAGCAGCGAGATGCTGCGCAACAGCAGCTAGGGTGGTGGGTGGGGGGGGGGCGCACGCTCGCTTGCTGTCCATGGGCCAAAGCAGAAATCGCTACCGCCGAAGGTGGCAAAATTTGTCTGAAAATTTTTGAAGAATTACCTTAAAAATCACTCGATGGGAAAACACGTTAGCGATATTGACCCCCAAAAGCGGAAACTGATTCAGACTAGGTCTGTGAAGTATAACTTACCTTCGTGAGAGCCTTGCACTTTTAAAATGGTACGAATACCAAATGTACATGTCATTTGATTTAGTGGGAGCCATTCATGCATCCAGCCAAAAAATAATAATTGTACGAGAACCTACACCTTAGGTGGTACTGACAAGTGAAATATCTGGTCTTGGCCCATGGAACCTTAGCACTGGAGCCCCACTAGTGCCAGAGACGAAAGTGTCTGACAACTAATATTGATGAATTGTACCGAGATTAAACTTGTCATGTCGCTAGCAGGTTGCGTGTTGTAAATGTTATCGTATTGCTCAGGTGATTTTGCTTTGGCACTAGAGGCAAACTTTGCCACCGCGTATTGTATGGTTATTTAAAAGTTGTGCGTGTGCAATCTCCAAATATGTCATCGTTATGGAATGTAATGAGCCCGTTTAAGAACGGTTAAGCAAGCCAAAGCTCGTTTTCCATTCATGATTTCAAAGCGGACCCACCGTCTCTGTCATTAATTCAAAACGGCAGTAAATAGTGAATGTTTTTAATTGTCCTTATAATTGTGGCTATTCCTGTCCATTCTTTTTCGCCCATACCTGGCCGCGTGGTACAGTCGTGAGCAGCATGGCTCGCAATGCAAAAGTTGTGAGTTGAAGTCCGGTTATGGGGTCGACTCGTTCCTCTATCGCTCCCAGGCTGATAAACCGAGTATCGCTTCGTGGCAACTCTACATTCCGCATGTAATGTTGTATCATTGCACCGTTCATGAACCGAAAATCATTGATAAACGTATCATTGAAAAACCGAGAAACATTGATGAACCGAGTATCATTGATAACCGAGTACAGCTTTGTAGCAACTCTACATTATGCATGTCACGTTGTATCATCGCATTGATCCATATCCATCCTTACTCTCGCGACGCACGGATTGAGTCACGTGTGAGATTCAATGACTTAGTGCATGCAATCGATACACAAATGATAGGTTAAATGTTAATTTTATGGTGAAGGAGGAGCAAATTAAGCTTCAAACGGGACACAATGAATGAGAGACACCACGAAGGAAAAGACAGATGATTATAGATATTTTTGAATTGCGACCTCGAATGAATCGAATTTCTTGGGGGAGGAGGTGAATTGTTTACGTGTGGAGTCAATTGTGGCCGTCACAAATTGGAAGAATGTAGGCCTCAACCCGGTGTTATTTGCCTAACGTTTAAACAGAGCATCATCATATGGCACGTAAATGTACAGCTCTAATGTCGGTCCACTGCTGACGAGTAAGAACATTTGATATTGAGTCCAGTCCGTCACGAATGCGCATTGTTCCCACGTTGAAGAAGGCTCTCTGAAACAACACCGTTTCGGGTCTGTTGTGGAACTGGCTCAGACTCTGGGATGAATCCCGAACATGAGCTGGTAGCATGCTCCAGGTCTTTGGGCCGGAGACCCCGAAACTGCGCTGGCCGTATCGCGCGCGAGGTTTACACGTGGGTGCAGCAGCAGGTCGCCGCGAGCTGCGGATCGTGGCCGGAGTCGATTTGGGTCTGTTGAGGCTGGACAAGGGCATTGCCTACGCCATGCAAGTCATGGGGGCTATTTGACCATACTTCACCGTGCTGGCAAGTGCCAATCGGTGAATGTGGGGAGCATAGTACAGTCAATCAATGGATGTGCTCTGTTGCCCACCACGTAGCCCCATCATGCGAAGGTGTGAAAGAACTGTGTCATCTGTTAAGCGTTCCCTGTTGCAAATATGGATTGATAACGCCGTTGAAATACGCAGAAATGTCGTGACTCAGCGTTATAATTTAAATATTTATGTCAATAAAGCAGCACTTAAAAATAAAAGTTGCATTGGTCGTCTTGTTTGATAACATTCGTTCGGATTTCCATAGAGCAGCGATGATGACATTATGCTATTTAATTAATTGCATTAAAAGACAAGATGACATGGAATTAGGTGGAATGTCATCAATTTAAATGCTATAAGCAGAACATCTATCGTGTAATTAAGGGCTCTGAATCTTGCTTAATTCCCTTCATTGTGTGCATATATTGACACCTCTTTATATCACCAGTTGAACCAATCACATATCCTTCATGTTTTGAATGCGACTTTTAGTATAAAGGCCCAACATCGTCTAAATCTTGCTACATTTGTACTGTAGTCTGTTAGGCTTGTCTTTACTTTTGGCTAATGGATTGGTGCCATTAAAATTAGTGGTATCTTAACCAAACGGCTCGTGAAAGTGTACCATTAGCATCAATAGGAAACAACCTGAAATGTTCTGTGTAGCGATCTTCCCAATCGATCGTTTCACCCTTGCTTTCTTGTGACTCTACTGCTAGATGTAGGCATCCCCATGCCATGTCAGTAATGGAGATTGTATGGCCATGCTTCACGCTGGTCAATGCGGGGTTGCTGAAGAGGGGTGGGTTCCAGTGCAGGAATCACTCGCCGCTACCGTTGGCTAATAGGAAGTACGGTAAATATATTGCCCATATCGAGATGGCTCGTCACAAGGGTATCGGTGCAGCATTGCATCGTGAATGTAAAATTTTAAGCCCAGAATACATGCATCGATTCGAGTGAAGGTCATTAAATGCAATGTTCACTGTAATGTTCACTGCAATGTTCAATCCAATGTTCAATGCAAAATTCAATGCAATGTTCACTGCAATTCTAAAATACTTTCTCAATTACAACCAAGAATCTCTGAAACCATTTAGCTTACAATTACATTTAGAAATACATCCCCAGGTTATTACACGAAATATAAACATTGTTTGACATGGAACTTATCCAAAAAATATAAACTTTGCATGGATTTGAAAATAATTGTATACTTTTCCAATTTAGTGACATTTGTTCCACCCGTTTAGGTAAAACAACCCCCACTAATTTCCACAAGCTGGCTTCTAAAATGTTCAGTCAAAGAGTAAACATTTAATTCAGAAGTGTTAATTAGTACAGGACACTGTTCAGTTAGCATGTACATTTGAATTAAGTGGGAATACAATCGTCCGTAGTTGCTCTGGTACTTGCACAGATATGCGGACAGAATTCAAAATGCCAAAGCACTCTAATGCTGAAGGTGTGAAGAGCATTATTACCAAGTTGTCAGGCATGTCTGCTGCATAACCTTGGGTTTAGAGCTAAGTGCATAGCACTTAAGGTAGTTGAGACACGCTGATTATAGAGGGCTTCTGTGCAGCACACAACCCAATATAACCCGTTACATAAGCCAATCGGATTCTTATTTCAAATATCGGCACCGCATTTGCAATTCACATCAAAGGAAGTATGCTTTTCATGGTCTGATCAATCACTGAAAGTTAAGAAGCTTACACAAATGAGATGAAAGGCAATGGGTTCTGGGTCCTTCACGGAATGCATCAACTTTCAAGGAAAACATGCTTTAAATATGCGTATTTCCAAACGTCAAATATTTTTTTTAAACAATCAGCCATGATCAATCCACTGCTGGCTGACTTCCCAAGTCTTCAGCATAAAAAATCGTGCGACGTAACAATCCACCTAGCATCTGCACGGGAGCAGATTTCATCGATCCATCTCCTCGGAGGACGTCCTCTCTCAGATGCATCCCAATCCCTGGTTGCCACTAGATCATTGGTCACCGTCACTTTATAATAGTGCCGTGACCTGCCTAAGACCGCTCACTTTTCTTAAGCGTGAATGATGACGTTAACACGTGAATGTTCCATGTGTTCCTCTTTCCCGATCTCAATGTATATTCCAACGATGCGTCTCTCTCCCATGTTTTTACGCGCACTTTTTCTCTCTCCGTGTTCTGTGTCGATGACCTTCCTACTGAACCACGTCATAGCAGGTAGTATGCAGAAAAAAAGTGTATGCACATCATTTTTATTTTTTGTTAAAGATGACACGATTACACAGGGATGGATAAAAAAAATGTACATTAACTTTAAACGTTACATTGTACAGGCAGTATTGTACAAATGGAAGGAACATGTCAATGTCCAGCTGAATTACATCATGCCACAATTTCCCACTTAAACCTGGATCAAGTTTTCCAAACCATCTGCAACTTGCTCACTTGACTTACGCAATTCATTTCCCAGTGGTTCACAAAGCCAATTGCTCAAAACCGCGAGCCAATGCTCATCCATTGGCTACTAGGAAAGGCACTGGCAGACACCGACTGGCACCATACTCAGCTGTCCCTGAAAGCCCTCTAAATATGAAGTGTTGACCCCATCGTCAGCTCATGTGACTAGCTGCATGGCGGCTGAACGGCAGCCCACCGTAGAAACATTTTACAAAAGCACCGAGTTAACATACACTATGACATCGTATAACACAGCTGCTGAAGACGTTCAGATAATCTCCGCTAAACACACCGGGGGCATAGGTCACGGTTCAGCTCTCCAATGTGTTTTCCGGTTGTACCATGCGTTCGCATTGACGTCCGACGTTTCGCTCCAAGTCCTGGGGAGCTTCGGGAACTGAGAGCCTCCTTCAAGAAGGTGAAGGAAGAGGCTCCCACAGCATAGGAGCGAAATAGACGTCAGAAGCCAATGGATCACGGAGCAGCTCCTCGTGCTGCGAGCCATCCCTTGCCTGCACCGCGACCGCTCGTGCTTAGCTCCGGGTGAAGTCGTGGGGCTTCCATCTCTGTGCAAACTGCAGCACCTTCTTGCGCTGCTCCTCGAATGGCTCCCGAAACGGCTTCCGCCAGCGCCGCGGCTCCAGGTCCATCATGCCCCCCAAGATCTCCTGCAGGCGGCACAGGGAGGAGAAGAAAGCAAGCCCGGCACAACCACCGCATTTTTTTAATATCGGCCCTTCAAAACAATAAATGAATCGCAAAAGTCTCGCAGTTTTGTTCCAATTGTGATATCCGTCTTCATCACGTACACACACTTGCTGGAGATGTTTAAATAATCCCAGCAGACCACGCTAAGACATAGCTGAGAGCGAGTTTAGTCTCTCAAGATATACCCATCTGGAATTATCGCAGAGCGGTGTAAGCTGTCGTTCTAGAGAATGCCCCGCGGAGGCGGATATCACAATTGACCTCTTGGGTCCAAATTAACAGAAAGTAACACAGTAGGGGGCAGCACTTTCATCCCCGCTCTGCATATGAGAATAATGTTTGTCAGTAACAGTAAAACCGATATTTGAATTCTCACGTGAAATTAAGCCAAATTCAGTGGACAACCGAAGGTAATGTGATGAGTTTTTGTGCAGCGACTGATAAAATGTCAATTTGTGTAAGGAAATACAAAACTCAGTAGGCAGCAGAGGGGGCAGTGCAGCACAATCCATTGTTGTACTGTGCTTATATGCTCGCTAGTCCATGCTCGCCACCTTCGCCAATACCCATTGATGGGCGTGGTTAAGTATGGCAAGTAACCCCTCATTCAGCAGAGGGTTAATAAAGGTCTGTACATCGACATGTATTTGGGTTAACAGGCACAAGTGCACATGCACTACTCTCACTCTGCTCCTTGTTCACCCCATACAAGGATTTTCATTTCCCAGTATACCCACTGACTGCCACGGCAATTGCTTTTCCCCTCTCCTTCACTTTGCGATGGCATTTATCGAAAACATATACAAGATCAGGCTCCAGTGAGTGCGTGCAGTAAAGATATTTTTCCTTCCAGTGTAAATTTGCGTTGTGGAAACCGATCACGGCTCTCCGTGCCCACAGTGCATTTACACGTGGGCACGAGTATGCCAATGCGTACATTTATTTATAGCTCTTTGTAAATCTACTGCTGGATGGATGAAAGCCTCACCATACCGTGTTGGTCATGGGTATTTTTTTGACTATACTTCACCATGCTGGTCAGTACGGATTGCTTAAGGGATAGGGGGCTGCTCAGGGACATGTTAGGCGTGGCCGGCAATCGAACTCGGACCGCCGGGTTCATCACGTATTGTGCGAACGACTGTGCCACCACCCCAACGTCGCATCCCCGCATGTTTAGCGATGTGCACTGCACTTGAATACACATGCTTGCTGCAACCCCGTTGCACCCAGTTATGGACTGCAAGGCTATGGTAGTTAATCAGCCTGCAATGGAAAATAAATTAATTTCAAACCACTGCCAAG
Source organism: Entosphenus tridentatus (assembly GCA_014621495.2). NCBI lineage: Eukaryota > Metazoa > Chordata > Hyperoartia > Petromyzontiformes > Petromyzontidae > Entosphenus > Entosphenus tridentatus. The sequence continues at coordinate 2,395,550 of CM025611.2, forward strand.
AAAGAATAGTGGGGGAAAAAACCGATGGCAAAACATTTACATTCGAGCAATTACTCAACCACGCTTGATGTTGAAGGTTACTTGCACGTGTAGAAAAATAGATAATGCGTTTTGAAAAGATGCGTGGCATTTTGCTCATTACACACAATCACCGCAGCGAATTTAAAATAGACTAAATAAACCACTGACAGCCAATGAGCATGGACAAGCGAGAGAAAGAAGAAAATATACCACAAGCTCAAATTCCAGCTGTCTTGCACGATAACAACGTCAGAGGCCGGCATCGCAGGCATGGCAAATTGTTTCAGGCACACGGGACATTTGAGCATGAAAGCTAGCAATTTATCTGAGACAACCCCCGCAGTTGGCTGCCTCAAATCTCTCGCAAGGCAGCACAAAAAGCGTCAGTTTGCTCTCCCGCCCGCCCCGCCGCCGCACAGCCGCAACATGCAGCAGCATGCCCCATCGTGATGACGGTGTCGTATTGTTGTAACAACAATAACGCTGCTACCCTTGGCTTGATTCGTTGAATTCCTCAATCTCGCCCTAAGACACGCTTTTTTTTATGCAGAAAAAGGTCCTGCATTGAGATGTTTGGCCGGTTATACTCTTTAATGTTTGGCATGTGGGAGATTAAGAACAAAAGTTCCGCACAGATGGATTCAATCCAATTGCCGAATGACCAACCCATGGCCATCTCCCCAGCCCAGTGGGTTTCGGAGTTTTACAATAGGAGCCATCCACCAATGCTTGCCTCCAAAGTGCTGGATTACTGGGCCTGGTAGAGTATTAGCATTTTATTTTTGGAAGCAGCTGCTTTAAATGTGTATTTCAGTGCTTTATTACATCACTCCTGGTATTAATATATACACTGCAAATGTGTGTTTTTTTATGTGACATCAATAACATTACCATGATAACTAATACAATATGCACTGAGATGATTTATTTGAAATCGTGTGCAAGCATTTATTTAAGCTGTGTGTGAAGTCACACCACCTATGATGCCAAGATTAAAGTTTTTATTTTCTGTTCCAAGTCTCCAAGTCCTCTGTAGGAAGTATTAAGATGGCATCATACCATTATGCTGCATTTATAAATGTTTTACATCAACCTACTCTTTCCCAAACTAGAAATACATCGTAGAGTCAATGCTTCTTCAATAAAATGCAACGGGTGGTGTGTCACCGTCCCAAATCTGTCCGAGATTCATCATCACAGGCACAGATATGCGCATTTCCCTTGCAGATGGACAATATATATAGGATAGCAGTGACAGCTCGTAAATAATGAACGCAGACATAAAAACCTGCCAATAGCCTTGCAGCAACTATCCTATCATATAATGATATGTACATACTCATATACTCATACATAAGTATAAATGCACGAGTACAGCAGCTCACAGTAATCCATATTTCAAGGGAGGAATGTTGAGTTGTATCACCGTTTTGCTTGGGAAGAACTTTCTGCCATGGTGACAAAATTGTATACCAGGGGAGGCTCGCACTTTCGCAAGTAATCACTCCCCCCTTACCACCCGCAATTCGATTAACTGTCAGGCTCGCAATCTGATTGCATATGTGCATACAAATGATATAATCAATCCTTATATATGCAATTGTGACAGGTTAAGCGATAAAACACTACACACCTACCACTAGCACTGCTGGTGAAAACAAAATCAATCTGAAAGGGGGTTTTTGTTTTGCCAGCCCTTCCCAAGTGCCTTGCCAAAGCTTGCATTTATGTTTGAAAAATCAACAGGAATCTCAATAGTTTTGCTATTTGTACTCGTACACTTTAGCTGGCATTATTTTTTGTGATCTGCTTACCTTTCCTATCCCCTGTACTCCAATCGTTTTTTTTTTATTGTTTGTTGTTGTAACTTTTTGACCCATCCCTCCTGGACGTGTGTGAAAATGAGCATCACAACCCATCGGATTTCTCCAGGATAAACAAAGATTCTGATTATGAGAGGCAGACGTGCGTTTGGGAACACTTGCCACTGTGGCAAGCACTTCATCGTCAATCTTTCGTCATCATCAATCTTAATCCACTGCCTCCCCAAGCCGCCGACAGCTCTCAAGATCCTGTGATGTCACAATCCACCTTGCACCTGCAAACGGACCGATTTAATTTGCTCCTTCCGCATCGAGGAACGTCCCCTCGGATGACAATCGAATAACAACGGGAGTGACAGCCAACAGCGTAGATGCTGGACGGAAACATACATGCACCCGAATCACGCGGCAGTGAAGGTGACGAGGTCAACGCTCACCCTTCCAAAATAGTCGGGAAACTTCTGCTCGTTTTCAATAACGTGAGCAAAGCCACCCTGCATGCCAAAATCCACGCTGAAGTATGGCAAGCCCTTCGGAACCTGAAACGACAAGGAAGGCACACAGTCACGTGACTCGTGATGCGTTGAACAACAGTAGCATCGTGCCCGTGGACGCCAGCCGTGGAACAGCAGCGCCAATTGCCGATATCCAGGGAGTGAAGGAAATTTACACGCGACATCATTACTACAATACACGGTAACAGGGGCATCTCACCAAGGCTAATTGCAGCAACAACATAGGATGATATTTTCAAAAGTTTGGATTTGAGAAATAAACACTTAAATACTTTTAGGTTTTTTCGGTAAAGTCACGTAGGTAAAAAATAAAATAAAAATTAATAAAAGTGAAATAAAAATCACGACGTTTTGGAGGCAACACAAGCTTCCGTCTTCAGGTGGAACCGTCACAGCACGAATGCTTGATACAGCAATCGTGATGTGATACAGCAATCGTGATGTGATACAGCAATCGTGATGTGATACAGCAATCGTGATGTGATACAGCAATCGTGATGTGACGGTTCCACCTGAAGACGGAAGCTTGTGTTGCCTCCGAAACATCGTGATTTTTATTTCACTTTTATTAATTTTTATTTTATTTTTTACCTACGTGACTTTACCGAAAAAAATCTAAGAGTATGAATCCTTGCAGTCACGAAAGCTTGAAATCTAGAATAAACACTTAAATATAAACGGTTAGAGTATTTACCATTTCAGATTTAAAGTTGGCATAGTGATTAGAATGAATGAACTGCAAAAGGCATCATCCAGCAGTGGATGGATCATGGCCGATGATGATGATGATAAAAAGAGGCATTCCAATTGTATTATTTAGCAATGAGGAAACTAACATAATGGGACCGTGCGATTGAAAACATTTTAAGCTTGTTGTGTCAAAACAACTTGGGCCTTCTCTCCATTAACACACATTGTGGACGTCACAAAAATAATTCAATGAAATAGTAATATGTTTCATTGCTACCGGGAAGCAGTGTCACCATTAATAACTAGTTTAAATTCATTCACGTCATTTGCCTTGTCCATTGCCTCAATAAAATACAGCCGACTCGGCTGACGATCGAGGCATGTTCAGTGTGCTTGTCGCTCTTAATGTACACATGTTCAGCACTTTATGCAATCCACTGCTGGATGCAAAACTCCCCACTCCATTTTTCGATTTAAAGCTTTCGTGACTGCAGGGATTCATATTCTTGTTTCTTTCTACGTGACTTTACCGAAAGAACCAAGAATATGAATCCCCACCCCACGCTGGTCGTGGGGGTTATTTGACCACACATCACCATGTTGGCCTCAGAGTTGGAAAAGGCGGGGAGAAAAGACACGGAAACATCGCATTACAGTACAACAATGGATTTTGCAGCACTTTCTTCTGCATCCAACCAGCTAAACCTGCTTAGCTTGTGAGATACGAGTTTGCGTGCATTGCACATAATTTGGCCAGAGGCTATCTATATTTATGCAGACAGTGACACGAGTATGCTTTTCTCAGCTAACATTCACTCTTGCCCCCTGGCAATTAGGATACATTAATCCCAATTCAGGGTCACAATTAAATTCAATATATATTGAAGCAGTGATGGATGTAGAAACCTGTAGTGGCTGCAGGATAACAAATTTTCACTCAACATTAACCGAATAACATCGAATGTGTGCGATTTTATACATGCATCTTTACACCACTAAGAACAGGATGAGAAAATGTGTACAGATAACAAATGTTTTGGTAATATTAAATTGCTTATTGTACTTTTTTCCCATGGTGTACACAGGAAAAAAGTGTTGTTTATTTAAAGAAACAAAGATTCCTCGTGTAGCAGTAGATACTGTTGGGGCAAGTGCTGTATGTGAACACCTTGTGAGCCAGAAATGCACATGAGGAGGTAGTGGGACAAGAACCACGCACCCCCACCTTTAGCTCTCCATTACCGACGTTTTACAAACCACACCGGGTATTCAGTTAAAGACCGAGTTAACTGATGGGAGGCCCAGGACTGCTTCATATAATAGCCACTGATGTTGGCCGTGAGCACGAATCAAAGAGGTTAGTTGCACGGTGCGCCCAACCACTGCACTACTGCTCCACCCAAAGCATCACACGGAGACACACGTGCGCTGAGAACCCAATAAAACACGACGGTAGAGAGACCTTTCCTGTGCATCGCATACATATACAAAGATCCTTGTCCAATAAAATAAATGTAGTGAAGCATGGAGGTACAGACACATTCAATCAATATCCAATCTCCTACAGACTTCCACTTTGCTCCTGGCAGCAAGAAAAACCAATTTGAGCCACATTGTAAAAACCTAAATTGCAGTGGGGTATGTTGTCCCTTCCCCTGATGGTGCAAAAGGTGTGGATTTGCGGCATCACAACCCCAAAGTAGGTACATTTGTGTCTTCTATGTGTGTGCCTTGAAATATCTGGACACATTCCCATCAGTGAGCTCCTCCGGTGGGCAAGGCTGCATTGGTTTGGTTACGTAGCCTGCATGCCCAGCAACCGCATGCCCACGCGGCTTCTGTTAAAGGGGGCTAAAGGGGTGTGACATGGGCTGGAAAAGTGATGGACTTATTCGGTTTAGGAGGATGTGGAGCTGAGTGGACTGATACCAGCAGTATAAAGATCAGCCTCTATGGAGGAGGCTCATGAAGGGCGCTACTGGGCAGTTGGAGGAGTCGCCCTCCAACAACAACAGGGAACACAGGAGTGATGCTCACAACAATGAGTGGAGCACCGGGCGACTAAAATTCAGAAAGTTGGCACAGTAGTGGGCGCAGCTGGTGCATCTGCCAGTTATCTCAGTCAGTCAACCCATAGCACCTGGGTCTGTACCGTGACCTCCTGCCAGCGAGCCTTCGACACTTCACGTGGCCTCTTAGTGCACCTTGCCTGGCACAGGCGTTGTGGTGACGTTACCACCACTTGGTGGCAAATGGCCACTGTTGTTGGTTGTTGTAGGGTGGAGCGGTGGGAGAGTGGTTAGCAGACTGCACTGTAAACCCAAATACCCGAGTTTGTGATTTTCGGATACTTTAATCGGTCCTGGGCCTTTCCTAGGTTGGCTCAGACTTAAATGAGCAACATTAGGACTGTCAAGACAAAGGTGGGCAGACATGATGCTGGCCACACCATTCCGTACCCCCCCCCCCCACTGCGTACTGTTGTAGCAACCAGTATAACGTTGTAATTGTCTCCTGTGTAGCAAGTTTACTGGCAATTTGTTACACCCTCTACAAATGAGAACTGTACAGTGTCTACAAGCATAGCAATGGATTGGATACATTTTACAAATATGATGGCCCCGTGGAGGATTAAGCATATTCATAATTATCATTTCACAAAATATTCTCACTAAAATCAAACGTTGTGAAATTGCGATTAAGACTAATATTGTTCTAAGCAGCAATTTGAAATAATTCAGCTTAACCGAATCATATTGTTGTCAACGTCATAATTTTTTGCTCGAGGGAATGGTACCATGCTTATAGTCTCCTTGATAGCAATCAGCATTCACAAACTCACTTTGGCAATTGTACAAAAATGTAATTCCAAAATTTTTCAACAAACATTAAAATGCGGTGTTTGGGTGTTTCTTCCGTGGTTCGATTTATTCTTTGCGAGTGTCTCGCGTTGACGGCAACAGTTTGCAAGGTGTGGATGATAATGATTATGACAACTTAATGGTACGTAAATTCAATAAAGGTCAAGAAAAAATGTGACTGCTGGCTCATCGATACGGCAAAAATATAAATGAGTCACGAAAGCTTTAAAGAAATCATCACCATTCATCTACGCACAAATACATTTTCAATCATGACAGTTTTTAGTGTGTGTGACGATATGCATGAAAATGTTGTAACTTTGATTCATATGAAATGGGCCATTGCACCGAATGAACCGAGAAATTAAGATTGGTAATAGTGAAAGATCAGTGTTCCAGAAAGGTGGAAACGTGCCAAGCCGTGTATAATTCCTAAACTTTTCCAAGTTTCATGTCTCAGTTGAATTTTTTTAAGCGTAATTACCTAATCCAATCCAGATAGAAAATATATTTTTTAAATATTTAACACTGTTCTTTAATGCACTATACGTACACATATCAGAAAAGTGATTAAAAACCAACACGACTGCAAATGTAATGGGGACAAATGTCAACCTCAACTGTTCGGTCAAATCTCCAAAAACTTAACTGTCGATGAGCAAATGAATACAGTTTTGCCTGCCATTTCTGACGGCTATTTGTGCTCGTCCACTTATCGAGCCGGTAACAATCTTTGGTGTATGTGTGTGGCACTGTAGAAGGGACGGTTATTTTACTTACAGCTCTGCGAATGTCCTTTTGGGAGAGGTCCACTAACTTGGTGTTCATGGCCCACTCCTCATCCGATTCTTGAATGGCTTTCTACATTTACAGAACACAACAGCCATTTCCACGACCATCATTATTATCACCACCATCATCATCGTCGTCAGTCATACTAACCATTGTTGTCATCCACTTCATCAGAGGCCATAGGACAATTGTGGTCTACATCAATTCTAAGTGAAAAAAACTGGATCATGGAAAATTGTATTTTATTGCGGTTTGCTCCAAAATGTCACCTTGTGAAGCTGCCCATCTGGCATTCTCTAGACATGAACACCCACTGATCCATTATTTCCGCTGCCTCCAATACAGGGTTGAAACGTGTCTTCATGGCATCTAGTTTGTAAGCTGCAACTGTTATTTTTATCCGAGACTTTTTTTTTCAGATGGGTTTTATTTGTACGTGTGCATTGTGTGCACGTGTGATTGGAGTGGTGGTGCAGTTGGTAGTGCACTGTGCTATGAACCCAGAGAACTGAGTTTGATTCCTGGCCACAGCGAACAGTAGTGAGGGGCATCTGACACGTTCCTGGCTATGCATTTCACCAATCCATACTTACCAGCGTGAAGTATGGTAATTCAACCGATAAGACCGACAATAGCATGGGGAGGCCTTCATCCACTGGTGCATTGATAAAGGGCTACAAATGATTAACTTTCATGGCTGTGAAAACACTGAAAAATCCCGTATTTATCTGCTCGCAAAATGCCCAAAAAAATATCGAAACCATAGTTGCCATCTAATAAAGTACATAAGTAAACCTACAGGATAATCCTAAATATACCTCTGTAAAAGCACATTTTACAATTTTTCTTATTCTCATGGACGATTTTTCTCCCTCCAAAAATGATTAAATGCCGTTGAAACCAAATAATTTTCCAAGTGTGTGTCTTTTAAGTGCCACTGCCTGTCAAGAGCATGCCAACATAATCAGCCTCAAAAGAAAAAAATTGGTGATACGAAAGAGAAATAAGCAAGGCACAGAAATGACAGAGTTGTAACACAAGAGACCAATATTGGTGAGATGAAACCGAAATAAACGGGATGATGGAAGACCGAGACGTGGGGTCGAGATCATCACCAACGTGTATTCACACGTCATGTATCATGTCACGTGGCTCGCCAGGGCGATCGTCTTAGTATTCTGCCCACCCACCGGATATTATAGCTGAAGAAACCCAAGCAGCGGATGCACACGGGTCTGTTTTACATGAGCTCACCTTGAAGTAGATGGGAGCCATGTCACCCAGCTCACGGGCAAGGGGCACGCACTCGTACACCATGTGTGGTCGGCGTTTCAGGTGCATGTTCGCCTCCATGAAGACGCAGTCCTCATCTTGCTCCGCAAACATCTTCACCAGTGCACGACGGAAAGACTGCGCGGCAAACCGTGGCAGTTAAACTCGCGCGATTGGTCTTGCCACGCATAGCTGAGACCCGCAAATCAGTGCCAAAAAGCCAATTGTTTCTGGGTTTCCAATTACATTTTTCATTAAGAATTAAGCGTAATTTATTTTCGTTGAAAATAGATGGGGTGGCTGAAACGTCGGTCCTTTAAAAATACGTATCGTGCTCATAATCATGACAATACTTTACATGTCCTTTCAAAGTGCAAGGGTTTTAAGCTCCAATTGACAGATTGCATGAGCTTATGAACATATTACATCTAATCAGTGCATAAATCACTGTACATATTAATGACTTAAAAGAAACAACTCCATATTGATAAACACTAAGTTGCTGGACATATTCTAATGAAAACATGGCAATTGTGATTCGAACAAGTTATTTCTCCTACTTCTGAATGTAAATCCAGTATGTATTGTGGTGGTTAGCCAAGTCAGAGCAGATTTAAACAAGTTGAAAATAAATTAGAATGTAGTTATAATGATCTGTGGTGCTGTTACTTGCAATACCCTTTTGTTATTGCGAATAAAAAAATAGAACATTATGTTACTCGTCAAATTTCCATCGATGTCATAACAAATTATATCCGTGAAATATTCTTTTACTAAGTATTTGTTCTCACTTGTGAATAAAAGACAGCACTAAATTATTGAAATATTTCTATCCCCTGTATAAATGTTTTCTTGTGTTTGTTGATAATGTGCACTATGACAAGCCATTCAAGTGAATGATGTTAGAAATTATAACAAAGCACGGGCTTTAACAAGGCAGAGTCCATAATATATATCCGTGGGCCTGTCACTCCATATCAATATACGATTAGATGCACAAAGCGTGAGTCATAACAGAAGCGGAGATTAATGACAATTAACCCATGCATGGGCCACGTACAGCTTCCACGCATGGCCCGCTCTCTGGGGGTGTCTTTTTACACAATGTCCTGGGTGCTCAATCCTCACCCCACATCCATCGCAAGATAGTTTATAACGCTTGGGCTAATGGAACGGTGGAATTTGTACAAGTGCAGGGGTATTTAATTGACAAGAGGATATGGATTTCGAGTAAATTACAATGTTGCTGTGATTTCCCCTAAAACCATCAATCATTGCATCACATGCACTGATTTCACTTGCTGTTAAGCTCGGCCACTATTATTGCCAAATTTATCCCCCGATTTTGATCGTCTTTAACTGTATTTTGTCCATGAACAAAACACTCTGGATTGCCAAAACCAGCAGGTCTCGAAAGTTAAGGGGGTTTCGTGCCAAGTTAGTATTTGGATGGGTGATTGCAACGCGCAAAAGAGCTGTTAATACTCTTTGGTTCTTTCGGTAAAGTCACCTAGGTATAAAATAAAATAGACCAACGTGATTTTAATGAAAGAACCATAGAGTATGGATTCCTGCAGTCACGAAAGCTTCAAATCAAGAGTGAGTTGTTAATAGGCATGGAAGGCAGTGCAGAAAAACATGCATCTCTTTTCTGCCCTCCTCCCACCTTCAACAACCTTTCAACGATTAGCATGGTGAAGTATGGTCAAATATCCCTCATGGGCACAAGGCATGGGGAGGCCCTCAACCAGCAGTGGATTGAAAAAAAAAGAGGGCTGTATATTCAGGGTTACCCAAAAGTCAGGACACATAGGGTTATTTAATGAATTTTAACACTGAAATGAAAAAATATATATATATTCTTTAAGTAAATATTTAATCTCATCATTATTAATACATATTTGTCTTTGTCCTGTGTGGTCACCTCAAATCCATCTTTTCTAAAACTAGACCAAGATTCTTGAATGGATTTACACAAAACTATATTTAGGAAATGCTCAGAGATTACAATTGTAATCTTTAAAAAAGTCCCAAATTCATTTCAGAAGATAATTCACGCATGCTATAACATCAATGTAAGTCAGTTTCAACATTTGTTAAAAGAAATGAAATAATCCTTTGTGATTTGTTAAATTAAATTAAAATATGCTACCCGATGTGTTCTCACTTTTGGGCCACCCCGTATCAACGTGAAGTGAACCTCAAGCAGAGGTGTTGCGACACACAAGAGCGTAACATGGCAAACACCTGCATCTCAGCCCAGATGTCCTCATCCAGCATGTTTCCAGACGAAAAGTGCTGCAGTGGAGCAATCAGGCAGTGGCCCTCAGCCAGCGACTGCTGGCTGGGCAGGCGCAGGTACACCTAAGCGATGAGAAGTTCAAGTTGCATGTATTAGGTATAGCCCTGTGAGCCATTCGGCTCTTGAATCGGGTGCAACCGCAACAAACAAAAAACAAAAACATGAACAAGAAAACATCTTAAAGTGACTATGTGACTAAGTGCAAACAGATAATCCAAGAAAAGACAGCAAAACATTGCAGAAAAAGCACCGTACACCAACGCTGTGTGCAAAAATCCCAGTGGGATGCAAGTCAAACAACAACAACCACAAGACAACTTAGATTAAGGCCATCAGTCTAACTCTGTACTACAACAAACACACATCGCCAAACAAAAAAACTTTTTGAAAATCATCAAAATAAAGCCATAAAAGCAATGAAACAGTGATCATAGGAACTGTGACCGAATTTTCACAATAAACGACGTAAACAACATGTACTACCAAACTCTGCAGCCATAGCTGGCTGCATGAGTCACTCCACAACAGCAGGAGCATCAATCGGAGTATCAACACTTTTCAATGCACCTTTAAGATCAGCACACTAAATCAAAACACAGATGATACTTTGCAGCGATCATCCGGAGCGAAACAATGTATTTTAGGCCACTGAATAGCAGTGGCAGCTAGGGGTGTACAACTCCTCTAGAGCAGTTTTGAGTGAAGATCTCATAGGTAGTGATTCAAGTTGCAGTTTATTGGCAATAGCATTCCAATAAACTGCAACTTGCAACACACACACGGCCTGTAAACCATTCAATCTGTATTCAGGCTCACAGATTAAAAAACAAGACTGGCAGGTACTATGCGGAAAATACTCCAACCCATGAATCCACAGCAAGTCGCTGCATTTTGATGGGATGTGTTCACAGCGTTGGATCTCATGAAATAAGCTGTGTGTTTGATTTTAATGTGAATTGAGGCTTTGGCTTTAAGTTTGTATTTCAGGGCAGCCAATCCTAGCTTCGCATTCAAGACTGCATTAACCAATGCTAGAAAGTGTAGCGGCAGTGATTTTGCAGCCCGCTGGGTTTCGGTGGCAGCACATCAGAGTAAGGCATCCGCCCCTGGGTGCATATGCCAACTGTTCAGTGTTCAATGGTGGCTTAAATAATTTTCCTTTTGAACAAAAAGCACATCAAAGAGCACCCTGCTTTCAAATGAAATTCAATTTATAATGAAAACAGTCGGAGCAGAAGGGTCTCGTGTAGGTGTGGAATAACTCAAATTAAAACAAATTCTTATGCTCAGAATGCAATCATCGAATTGAGCATGTAAAGATCGATTATTCTCTTTGGTTCTTTCGGTAAAGTCACGTAGATAGAAAAACAAGCAATCGTCTTCAGGTGAAAAAATACAGCAGGCGGACTGCTGAGGCAGGAGAAATATAGCGTGGATTGGGCGACTGTGCGGTTTACGCAATGGGATTTTTTGTTGCGTGCCCTTTTTTGGAACGCATCTCCCGCTTAAATTGCGGGAAACCTGTATTCTGCCTCGTTTTGTTCAATTAGCCTTAAGGCCATATTCGCATATAACTTGCAAATGGAGAAAGTTATTGTTTCCTAAATGATGGAATGCATGATTTCTGAGCATAAAACAGCCAAGTGGCTTCCCAATTCCATGCCGCTCACTCTTTGTCGAGGATTTAAAAATTTTGCACATCTTTGTTGCTGGTCCTGTGAGCCTTGGGAATTAATAATGACCCCTAAGAATCCTAGAGGAGCCGCATCTTCCGCTCTATGCATTATTGGTTCAAATGGCGTACCTATTCGTGTATATAAGCTAGACGTGTGCGTGATGGTTCCTAATGTCGTAAAATGTATTTACGCATCAATCTTAAGAATAAATAATAATGCAAATGAAAGCATAAGAATATTTTTTTGCAGACCATGTAATGTGGGCTGTGACATTGCAGTGTCCCACATGCTACTGACTTAATGGCAACAGAACGCAACTTATCAAGGCTTTCCAACGAAGGTTGAAAATGTTGGTTCATCAGCTCTGTCCATCCATAATAAGGGGGGCACTGTAGTTCACCTTAAGGTGAAGCGATATAAATTATATATAAGTTCTGTTGCTATTTATAGCCTCACCCGATTGAAAACTGTCCAAATTGATAAAGGGGTTGACCAAAACTTGGGATACACAAACCAGACCAAAATTAAATATTTCCACATTTTGACCTGACGAGACTATCCACCTACAATTGTTCCTATATTGCTTCTAAATCCTGTATATACGAGCAAAGCTGATTGGGTGCGCAGGCCAGCAGGGCACGTGCGTCCGTGCCAGTACCTTGCTGCCGACGGCCACCACCAGGTGCTTTGGTAGGTCGGCGCTGTCGAAGCAGTGGTTGCACTTGGCCATCTCTCCGACGAGGCGGCGGTGCTCCTCCATGGCACGCTGCTTGTGCCGTTCGTCCTCGCGGCCCGTGCTCTCCCCCTTCGCCGCTTTCGACACGAACATGTCGTCCAGCGTGAAATATTCACGGTCCGTCTTCTCCGCAAACTGGGCGGTGGGGATAATGCCGGCAGGTGGTGGAGGAGCGGACCCCAGGGGAGAGGGATGAGTGGTTTTAGTTTGTGAGCGTTACCCCGACAAAAAGGGGTTTGTCCTATGCATGTTGAACTTCTTTTGCACTGTACGTAGACAACCGTGCAAATCGGAGGTGTGGGGGAAGGAAAACTAAAAACAAAAAGCTTTTAGAAAGAATTAGTTTTCAATCTAGATTTAAAAGTGCGTAGAGGCAGTGGTTTCCTAATATCGGAAGAGCATTCCAGATGGCCGCAGAAGCACATCTAAAAGCGCGCGATGCAGTGACCGTCTTTCTTCGTTTCATGGTTAGCCAAAACGCCGATGCGAGGATGACAGGAGTTCGCGTGATGGCTTATACTTCTTGACAAGATCAGCAAGGCACTGTGATTCATTTGTGGCAAGCACTTTGTGTGTTTGTCGCCCATCTAACAAAAGGATGTTTTCATCTAAACTTTGCAAAACATTCCTGGATTGGATCAGGTACTGTCAATTCTCTCAGCTCACTTGTATATTATGGAATGTTTCAGTGAATGTTTCAGTAATTCGGTAATGATTGACGTGTCAACTGTATACTGTACTTTAGAATTTTCTCAACGATATTTTCAATTTAAAAGCCAGTCAATTCGTTCAGAATGGGTGCACAATCTCAGCAGCGTGAGCCAAAGTGACATTTGCTTTGAGCTTTAAAAAAATGGCAGCAGAAAAAATGAATAAAAATAGTCAACAATAAGTGAAAATTACTCTGAAAATAGAAAGTGCACGGGAGAGAAAAAAATAACAATTTGCGACAATGTCCCGACAGGGGTGGCGAGGTCGCTGACAAGATGAGGTCTCACCTTGGAGAGGCGAGCGAACATCGCATTCTGATCTTCGGCTGTGCTCATGCGCTCCCTGCGCACCAGCTCCTGCAGACTGTGCTGATCGTCATCGCCAAAGTAACGCGCACGCTCCCCGGCTGTGTGCGTCTCCACCTGTACGACACATGACGGGGGCACCCAACTCACCGTCGTTCTACGCTCCCACAACACAGGCATATCTTTTTTATTGTTTTCAGCCAGCGAGCACTTATCTGCGTGACGAGCCCAATTATCGCACAGAAAGTGGCAGACTTGGTAAATTGTCATTGTCATATGCAAAGTGGGTGGGAAAGCACTGCCCCCTATTGTGCAGACCAGAGGTCACTTAAAGGCATTTTGGAGGTAGCTCTCTGATATCCGGTTCCGCGGGCTCGTAACAGGAAGGGTCGCACTGCTCTGCGAGGAATCGAAATGGGCACTTCACCACGTGACATGACACCGATATCACAATCAGGATAACGTTAGGCAAAAATGTATCGTAATGAAAAAAAAAACCGGTTGTCACCCTTAGGCAGTGGCAACTGTATCCACAGTAATCAGGGAGGGCTTATCGACGTAACAGCCCCGAAGGGAAAGGGAAGCAGTCAGTGGTCAATGGCAGCACTGTACCGATAATTCCTCGCAAGAAAGAAACCGGTATTGTCTCATTGTCCCACTGCTGCATAAAACAGTGCAGCCAACTTTTGTATTTCTTCGATGTCATCAGTTGGTGGTCTGACACAAGGCTGCGTGCATTATACAGCATGGTCGGTGATGCCACAGTGCTGCACATTCACCCGAGTGCAGCGGCATAAACAACACATGACACTCATGTGAAGGCGCCGGGTCTGCTAAGATGCTACGCAGGCGATCGTCATCTGCCTCCCCCCGATCCACTGCTCCCGCTCCTCACCGGGCGGTTCTTGCGTCGTCCCCCTCTGGGCTCCGCGAAGTGCGCGGGAGCGGACACAGGCCATGACTGCCCAGCTCGATCTGTCCTGTACAACAGCACGTCTGTCTCATCCTCCGCTCCTCTGCCTCTCGCACCTGTAGCCTATATGACGGTGTGTGTAAGAAAGGCACGCATTGAGACAACACGTATTGATGTGTTGTTATCTGTTGCCAGACAGTCAATGGTATGTGGGACGTTGTACGTCACAGCTTGCGTCAAAGCATCTGCCAGATATTAGGATGCCGCTTTCATCTGCATCGTTTAATATTTATATTACGTACATGTGATGTTTTATGCATATTGATGAGTGTTCAGACATGAGGAGTCACTACATGTACAACTCTTTCGTTAATCCACTGCTGGATGAGGGTTTCCCCACACTGCGCAGGTCGAGGGGGTTATATGACCAGAATTCACAATGTTGGCCAGTGTGGGTAGGTAAAGGCGGGGAGCGAGACTTGGGAGCAAAGTCGTAAGGTACAACAATGGATTTTCGTGCACTGCTCTGGGCTGCTCACGTTTGTAATGGTTTGGTCCTTGTCATGGTTTACCATGTTAAAGTGCTGAAGAAATCACCGTTGTTATTATTATTGACGTAGCATATAATCTTTAACGACACG
This sequence comes from Entosphenus tridentatus, assembly GCA_014621495.2. Lineage (NCBI taxonomy): Eukaryota > Metazoa > Chordata > Hyperoartia > Petromyzontiformes > Petromyzontidae > Entosphenus > Entosphenus tridentatus. The sequence goes on from CM025611.2 coordinate 2,410,808, forward strand.
TTGGGTGTGGTGGTAACCAATCCAAGCACCATCCAGGCTCAGCCCTGCTTTAGCTTCTAAGATAATTTAGTGATAGGCTATTGACAACACATTGCATGGGCTAAATTAATCTACCTAGGCTAACAAAGAAAATCCACAATTTAACCAAAAAAATATTCTGCTATAACTCTAATCTGTTCAAATGATGATGATCAAAAATAATAGGTTTTACCCTTTCTGGCAATACTCTGGTGTGGACAAATCAGTTTCAAAGACAACGCATATATTACCAGAGCATGTTTTTCTTTGCATGTTCACCACAAGTATGTGTGGTTAATGTAGACATGATTCCTTGCAAAAGGTCTCTGTTTGGTGTTTTATCATCTTAACACAACTGTTTTATTGCCAGAAAGGGTAAAACCCTATTCTTATATTTTGATACTGGTAATAAAGGTCCCATGATGATGATGGACATGACTCATGTGGGGGGTCACTTAAGCTTGAAGTCAATCAGCAAGAAAAAAAATTGGATAATCGATAAATAATTGCAGACATGAGAAGACAAGTGAAAATCAATTACGGATATTAATTAAGGATTTCTGAAAGGTAGGTCACGCTTATCTAAGATTTTTTCTTATGAGAATATCACCACCATCCAAGATAAAGGGAAGAATGGACAGTATTTATATCTACTTGAAAAGGTCCTTTAAGACACAAATTTAAGTCTAGATTTTAAGCTTTCGTGACTGCAAGGATTCATACTCTTAGGTTTTTTCGGTAAAGTCACGTAGGTACCTAAAGTCACGTAGGTACCTAAAGTCACGTAGGTACCTAAAGTCACGTAGGTACCTACGTGACTTTACCGAAAAAACCTAAGAGTACAAATTTAAGTGCTTGGGAAGACCACATAACACGTAAGATGAGACAAGGGAAAATTGGCTTAGAGACATTTTATACAAGAAGCCATGGAAGTTGTCACAAATTAAGCGACATATGCTCATTGATTTGAAATTAAATGAGGCTCTGCAAATGCAGAACAGCATTCCATGGCGGAGCTGAGAACTTCCAATTCGTGACCATACATACAAATATTGTTGATGGGACACAAATAAATAAAGTAGACTGCAATGTCACTCACTGCAAAATGGATTGCCCTGCAGAATTAGTCTGCTGTTGTAGAATTAACTTATATAAAGGCTTTTTACAACCATTACAGATAAACGCAACATTATTTTGCCAACGATCTCTACAAAGCTCGACAAAAAGCCTCGGAATATTACGCAATTTAAAAGCAAAGATTGACGATAATGCATTTGGGGTGAAAAGGTTAGAATTTTTACGCATTTACAGGAGCCTAGCAACAAGCGAAGTCACAAAAAAAGAGGAATGAGCCGTAACTGTCGCCATGGCCTTTTCTCATCCCACATCTCGCTGTGCTCTTACGACGCTGCGATCACGATTGACGGAGATGATAAGTGTGCCCGACCTTTGTCATCTGCTGGCTGGCTGCAAAACCCGGCAGCTGAGTCTGGTTTAGCTTGACTTTCCGAGCCTCGTCCAACTGGGCTTTCAATTTATCAGCGAGCTCCTGCATCCACACGTCAAAAATCACATCAAAGGGGGGGAAGGATTCAAGCGGGTTTCCCTCAGCTATTATCATCATCAGCCAAGTGCAATCCACTGCTGGATGAAGCATTCCCCAAGCCGTCGTCATTTCTCAAGGTCCTCTAACGTAACAATCAACCCAGAATGTGCACACAAGCTGCTTTTATTGCTCCATATCCCTGCGGTGGTCGATGTCTCAGGCACGTTCCTTGCCCTGGCTGACACTCCCCATCAGTATTCTTGGCCACCAGAAGGTATGTAAGATGTAGTGATCATCTTTGTAGTTATGATGGTTTCCAAACAATGAAAATTTTTTCTAACAGTGTGTATTTTCACATAACTTTTGTGGTTAAAAAAATGTCAAAAGGAACTATTTGCCCCCGGGCATCTTCACTTTATCAAATGTGGCCCTCTTTGCAAAAGGTTTTGACACCCCTGGTGTAGGGGAAAAATACATTGTAGAATAGTACAGTCCAACATTATATTGTTTATGTACAAGCCATCTGCTGGCAATGACGCCTTGCAGCATAGGCCGAGATATACATACGCTATAAAATCAAGAACGTGTGACTGCACAATGGGCGAGCCAATTGACGTTCAATTGATGATCAATTTACCTGGGCCCACAGTCAGCGCTCGTGCTCACACAAAGCCACAAACCTGGTTGCCCAGGAGCTCCGCTTTAACCAGCCGTGCCCCCAGCTGGTTCATTTCTTCTTCACTCAGCACCTGCAAAGGAGCAGCTGGGGTAGCCTCAGCAATCAGAGCCACTGGAGCAGATTCAGCAGCATCGGTAGTGGCGGAAGATTTGTCCTTAGGACTGAAAAACAAATAATGGCTTTAGCAAACTGATTTTTTTGTAGTATTGTTTGTCGATGAAATGTCAACAGATTCTTTAATTCTTCGACAACTTTGTGAACCACAGACTTTCATAAAAAAGTGCAACCGTCCTCATCCCATCAATTCGCTGTGACCAATAACATGTGCAAACACTCAATATATGACACAGAATCTGGTTGGACATTACCACAGTAAAAGCTTAATGCAAAGTAAATAGAACAATGAGAACATGTTTTACCGATCATCTGCTGCTTGCTTTAACGAGGGCTCACTTCTTTCACCTATACCCCGCAAGTGGGCTTTTTGCTTTGTTTCCTGTCTGTCTTCCTCTGCTGGGCTTTCAGAACGTTCCTGAGTTTGCTCATTTTTAGCAACCTCTTTTCTCTGTGGTACTGTTGAGCTGGAAGAAAGAACATCTTTAGCATTACAACCACCACCATCATCATCGTCTCTCGGCCTTCGAAAGGCACTCCGAGGAGTTTCCACTGAGCGTGGCTCCTTCAAGGCCAAGCCACTTCCGAGAAATGCATCCCCATCATCGTCGTCTGAAGGCTTCATGAACTTGGACTTAAGAGAACATGTAGATGTGTTGATGGTGGTGCGGACATCAGGACTTCTTCGAGACCACCTGCCTCCCTCTCTTTCTTGGTCACGCTCTTTATGTCCATCTCTCTGACCTCGATATCTATCCGGACTACCGTGCGACTGCCTCTCCCTGTCCTGGTCGCCGTCCCTGCTCCAGTCTCTGCGACTCCCCTGATATTGGTGCCGACTTCTCTCATCATCTCTGCGCCCGTCCCTTTGCCTGTCTCTTTGCTCCCCTCTTTGTCTATCTCTTTGAGTGTCTCTTTGCCTATCCCGGTCCATGTCCGAACCAGCAGAGCGACCCCGGTCTTTTTCCTGTGTTCCGTCAACATCTTGTTTTCCCTCCCCTTCCTCATGGCTGTCCCGATCCGTGCGGTCCCTGTGTCTCTCTTCCTTTTTCCACGCCGGAGGAGTTGACAAGTTGTTTCCTGCAGTCTTCCTCCACCTCTGACCGCCCCGGTTATAAAACCGCTGAGATGCTGCCGTGCGCTCTGCTTCTGACAGCATCGAATAAAATTTTTCTTTGCACTGAAAAAATGGGAAGACAATAGTTCAGCCACAAACATTACAAATGGCATTGGAAAGAAAAGTACAGAAACATATTGTAGCATCGTTAAACTTTGTTTTAATGTTCATGTCAATGTAAAAAAACATGTTTTTGTTATAACTTCTCTAGAAAGTATAAATGTGCCCACAAGTATTACAACTATGTATGTGTGCAGCCCTTTTTCTCAATTTAGCTTCTAAGATAATTTAGTGATATGCTATTGACAACACATTGCATGGGATAAATTAATCAGAGAAATAGGGTCACGGGGTTTTGTGACCATACTTCAGCATGCTGGACAGTGTAGCCTAGTGAAGGCAAGAGCATGGATGGGAATTTCGAAGTAAAGTACAACAGTAAATTTAGCTGCACTGCCCTCTGCTGCCCACAAAAAGCCACAGCCTATACCAACTTTTGTAAGCAAGACAATCAACCATCAATGCACTACCCAGGCTAAGCTTCTGAGATCTGACAATCCATGCCAGGGATTCAGTGATTTGGTCAAATACAGCGAATTATTGTACATATATGTAAAAAAACTGGGTAGTGGAAGGGAAACGTTATTTAGAGGTTCTGGGAAATAATTGGCAGGAAACGAACGTGTAGGAAATATCCCTGTACACTCACTCCGTATCGCTCTTCGAGAACTTCATCCAGTGACCTCTGTTCCTTGTCTGCCTGCTCTTGCATTCTCTGCCGAGCGCGTCTCAGCCAGCTGAGCCCGCCGTCACCAACCGCCGATGGTCCTGAACGCCACAACATCAAACAAGCGGTGAGCAACTCGCTGCAATGTCATGAACCATCTAAATGAAACACTCCGCAAATCCATCAGTGTCAGTTCTGAGTAGGGAGGTCCATGGTCAATGCTCACGCCAGCATGCCCATTTGGCACTAGCTTTGGTGCCGCTCTGCTGGTCAGCTAGGTCTACTCACGTTTCTGAGCCAACAACCAAAACAGTGACCAAAAGGTTATAGAGTACGGTGCACTAAAACCGACGCAGGTCTGGGAATATCCTGGGGTAAAACAACGAGAGCTGGACGTACCCTGAGAAGCTCCCGAGGTGACGGATTGCTCGCTCTCCTGTGGGGGGAGGCCTGTTCCTCCGTTCTTCCAGTATGGGTTGAGCTCACGAGCGTGTACACCAGGCTGGCCGAGGGAAGATGTTGCAGGTATCACTTTGGTGCTCATTAAAGTAACAATTTACTGCCCCAGTGATTTGATGAATTGTTGCCATTCATAGTCACGATTCAATTCTGAAATTGTCTGTTTTACCATTTTGGATTGTCTAACCTTTAGTGGCTGTCGGGATCGTGTGAACCAGTCACATTACATCAATGCATCAAAAATAATGGATTCTTACACAAATGATTCAAGGCATTATTGGGAAAGTGACGATAAAATCGAATTAACGAATAGCTCCATCATTACATTTTGACATAGGTTTTATAACGGTGTTTAACATTTACCTGTGTATTATACCTTCTAAGCAAAAGGTAAGACCATAACCTGGTTTCCAATGAAGAGCGGCAGCACTTGGACTAATAAGCTCTCTTTTGTAATAAAAACCTAAAACACTGTCCATGTATTAAAGCCAACATTTCATAGCATTAAATTATGTATACCCAGAAGCAATGTGATAAAATTCGAAACGAATTTAGTGTAGATTTGAAGTTTTCATGACTGCAAGGATCCATACTCTTTGGTTCTTTCGGTAAAGTCACGTAGGTGACAATAAAATAAAAAAAATCACGACGTTTCGGGCGCAACACAAGCATCCGCCCTCAGGTGGGGACAACCACAGCGATTGTTTTGTCGCTGTGGTTGTCCCCACCTGAGGGGACGGACGCTTGTGTTGGACCCGAAACGTTGTGATTTAATTTATTTTATTTTCACCTACGTGACTTTACCGAAAGAACCAAAGAGTACGAATTTAGTGTACACAACACTTAGGGCTGTTTTATAAAGTCCGTGACGATAAATACATAAATACATACCTTGTCAATCGCATCCCTGATTTCTTTATCCAATTCTTTGGCTTTCTGTTTTTCTGATTTGACGTCTGTTCTAGAGTATGACTTCATCGTCAGGAAGTCGAAGTTCATCCAATCATCCCTCTAACAGACAGCAATGCAATGATTAGTATGGTACATTTTATGCAGAAATAAAAAAATCTGTGTTTTTGTTGCATTTTCCTGTCTTTCCTGTTTTAGTCCTTATAATGGTACATTAATGAAATACTATGAATATTTTAATTAAGTAATTCAAATTGCCTTTGCAACATATTCAAGTTGAAGTAGACAAAAACACAGATAACATCAAACATTTATTTGAGGTGGGAGAATTTAAGCCAATCCTTGGCTACAGTTTCATATCTATAGAGAAGCAAAAGTGTCACCACCATAAATAATGGATTAATTTGCATTAAAATGGATAGTACACTGAAAGTGGGGGGCCAAATAAAATCTAAATAGAGAAAAAACTATCCGAAACCAGATAAAACAAGATGAATAAAATGAGATATATGAATAGAGATTAAAAATGTTAAACAAAAGATAGAATGTGCAAACATTGGTAAAATCACGACAAAAAGGATAGAAATCAAAACGGTGACTGCACAGATCACAAAAATGCAAGCAAGAAAGCAACAAATAGAGTGATGCTGGGTAGATAACTAATAGTAGCTCTCAGACAGCATGATAGGGACAGAATTGCAAAACTAGCAGATACATTTTTTATGCAGATCTCTATAGCAACAAAACATTATACGATGGGAAACTAATCTTTTTTGTTCAGAGGAAGAGGAATATTCAGATGTCACACTTGAAATTGCCTTTCACAGCATGGAAATAAAGGATACTCCCAGACTAGATGAAATAACTGAACATCATTAAAGAAGCAGGACCAGCTGTTGAAAAAACATTAGTGGACCTAATGTCTGGATGTATCCACAGGAATTAAATACACGTCAATTCACGATTAATGTGTTCATCATTCTTCTATTCATGAAGGCAGACAAAACTAATTTGAAGAACTAGACCCACTAACCTCCCGTCATACGTATATAAAATGTTGAAGTGCAGGAGCGCGATTGATTAGGGCATTGCAAGACTGTGAAAAACGATGCCTACGTGGAGAGGCCTTCATCCAAAAGTGGATAGATTAAGCATGTTGATGATGACAAATACATTAGAACCGCTTCACCAAGTGAGCAAATCAGGTGTAAAAGGGTGGTAAACAGGGGACCCGACGCGAGGACATGAGCACTGTACCACTAAGGGAGCATTGACTGAAGCGTTAACAGCATCAGCTGATCTTTCCCTGGCGGAGTCTGATGACTGGCTGCTTCCAGAAGCAGCAACAGCATTACTTTCAACCCACTCCTCTTCTGAGGCCTGGAAGAAAAATGTCAAGGCTGTCATTAAACCTGTTTCATATGTTCATCGCAAATACCAATGTGTCTCAGTATCAATAATTATTATTCCAAGCAGTGTTTTCATTGCGAGTCATCTCATAAAACAAGATTACTTACAGAAGTAGAGTCACTGGCACTGTCAGACTTCTCAACTTGCTTAGATTTTTTCTTTTTCTTCTCTTTTTTAGACTTCTTCGACTTCTCTTTTTTCTTTTTGTGTTTTTTGCCATGTTCCTATTAAACGAACACAAAATAAGGTTACATAGACAGTAATAATAGTTTTGACTTTAAACTTTCGTGACTGCAGGAATTCATATTCTTTGGTTCTTTCAGTAAAATCACGTAGACAGAAACAATAATAAAAAATGAAAAGAAAGTGGATAAAAAAATATCACTTTTTTTTTTCCTGATGACGACCGCTTGTGTTGCGATCGAAACGTCATATTTTTTATTCAATTAATTTTCGATTATTATATATATTTTCTATCTACATGACTTTACCGAAAGAACCAAAGAATAGTAATAATAATGGTTAATTATTTATGTAGAAAAAATTAAGTTAGATCGCGTAAATATAAATGTGTCGTTAAAACCACCACCACCCACCACAGTCAATTAGTAAGGTTTGTCACGTAAACAGAACATGCCAATCAATGCATTACTAATACAGCACACCGGTGTGTTGGAGAGCAAATCCACAACATTTAGCAACTGAGTATGACATTTCACCAATGATTATAACTAGCATCATCTGGCAGACAGCAAAATTTGTGGACAAATCTTCCTGTTTCGTTCCTTTAGGCTGTCTTAAAAGTAAAATAATTAGGCTGTCTTAAAAGTATCATAGCTCACATACACCACATGCTGCATAAATTGTCCAACAGTGCCTAATGAGAGATTTGTGGTAAAATTCAAGCGGCATTTGTAAAGGACTGCCATTATACCTTACGAATAATTCTCAATAACAATGCAACAGGTAGACAGTTGCCTGGCTATCGTTAAGTCGCTTAAAGTTAGGAAAGCAACAATGTTGGCTCTTTTGAGTTGGTATTCACAAGAAATGTGATGTAATAATGATGTGTAAAGGAGGCAGACATTCCTATTATGTTTTGCTCCTCAATTCCGGAATGTATTTCTGCAACAAGTAGTCTGCCTTAAAGGTGTAGCAATTAACACAAATAATTTAAAAACCTATGATTTAAGACTTACTTACCCTTGACCGCTAAAGGTGTGGTGCCGCTGTATTGAGTGTAATGTCTGTGTGAAACATTTTATGTTATTGATACTTAGTGTCTTTTTGGATATTTCTGTTACCCCTTTCGAATGTCACACACCTTTTCCATTTCCTCGAGACGCTCGTTTACAGCGGGAAGCATCCATGTGTCTTCCCCACGCAGTCGCTTCTGCTCCTTACGTTTCTGATCTCGCTCGTACTCAGCTTTTACCTGGTTTAAATGTTACAATGAACACAATATGTACAAAGCATGCTTAGTATATCTGTTCTCAGTGTTATAGCACTGTTCAATGACACATGTTTGCAATATGATGGAAGTAATAACTTGTAAACAGTTTGTAGCGACTCAAAAGGTTATGTAGGTCTTTTAAGTCATCTTCCAGGACTCTTATGTTTCCTACCTACAAGAGCTATGCAAGGTTTTTATTCACCTGACTACTTGACTTTCATTATACAATTGGTATGCAATTGGTGATGTATTACAAACATGTATACAGTAATCTTGATTTGAAGCTTTTGTGACTGCAGGAATCCATACTCGTTGGTTCATTCGGTAAAGTCACGTAGGTAGAAAATTACGTGACTTTACCTAAAGAACCAAAGAGTATGTATACAGTATTTAAATAACAAGTTCACCAGCCATTGATGTTGTGGACAGATTCTACAAATTAGTGCAGTGCTTCTTAAATCCCAACAATGCTAAATAGTGGTTAATGGTTCAACTTATGGTTAGGAAAAGTTCTACTGACAACAGCTTGGCCACGACGTGCATTTACTGAATCTTGGATGTTCAAAATATCTTACATTCTTAATTCCTAAATCAACCACAAAGTTATTCTCTCTAAGACGAGGGTTGGCAGCACACATGTACTATTTCCATTCCTGGGCCAGGAGCGAAACAATCCACAAGAAAACCAACGAGTAGCGCTGCATTTTAACTGAGAGTCGTTCTACAAAATGAAATCAACCGAACGCACATCGGGGTACGAACGGTGACCAGGTGGCTCATGGCACTCGATGGCTGTCAAATCCGCTGATCCGGGAAACGCCAAGGACAAGGGTTGATATCCGGGTTTTAGCCACATGTGATTAAACCACCTGTGATGAGCCTCATCAAAGTCACCATATATTTATATGACCAGGCAGAATGTCATTCATTTCGGCAAATTCCACCTTTGACGATTTTTCAGTTTGAATGGCACGCGACAAAACACCTGTGGAAAAGGGGGACATTGAAGGCCCTCTGCAATAGTTATGCGTTGCTGTTTTAATATTGCTGACATTTAAATCGTTACTTTAATACCGGATGTCTCTAGGTCTTCCTCGAATATGAGAGGAGTGTTTTTTATTGTCAATGGGCTCTCACCTGGTTATAAAGGAAATTAGGAAACGTCTCAAACTTATGATGCAGCAACTTGCAACGTAAAGGTAGAAAGATAACGAGAGGGGCTAGGGGACTACACACGCGACTAACAGGCTCGCAGCTTTCACCCAGAAAAGTAAATTGTTACTGCCTGCCATCTCTTCCAAGACGTCTGGCCCAGCGTGGACGAGTAGGCCAAATACACTCGAGACGGGTTTTCGGAAGGGCCCTTCCACCAGCAGTGGAGTGAGCAAGTAAATTGCAGGGCTGAGTCTCCTCCAATAATTTGACACCGCATGCTTGATATACTTATGCCCGTGAGAGTTTAGAAGCACATATTTTTGGTATCGTGGCATCACGCCAATTGCAAAAACATTTTTTTTGTAAAATGACAACAATGTGAGAACAAGCTAAACTCATACATGTCAACCCTTAGCAGTGTTCAGACCTTATCGGCCACCCCGTGCCCTTATAAATCTCAACGATCACCCTACAAAGTTCCATCACAAGGGAGAAACACAAACTAATATACACGTTTTTTTTTGCCGGTATTGTAACGGTTGTACGAAGTATGGACCTGACAACTCGATTTCCCTGTACAAGAACACGGGGTAAGCCGTATGGGTTGACAGCTGTGCTAACAACACCTCCAACAGCCGACCCACGCTCGGCTCTCTGCCCGCCCCCCTCTCGCGAACCGGGTACCAAAATTAGGAAAACGGCGAGGAGGCGCTCGAGGCCTACATAACCAGTCGGCCGCTCGACCGCTACAAAGCACCGACTAATTGGAACCCCGAACCCCCACTGGTCTGTTGGCTCGTCCACACGGGCCGCCCCCCTTTCGCCTCCTCACCTGTGCGAGAACCCCTCGCCTCGCCTCCCTCTTCTGCTCTCTCCGCTCGTCGATGTTCTGAGTACTTTCGAAAAAACCTCCGTACGACGCCATGGCCTTGTGCCGTAAAGGCGATCGGTGCCGTAAAGGCGATCGGCTCTGCCGTCGCCGCCGTCGAATTTTACGACACCACGTGTCCTTGGGGAGTCTTTGAACTCAACCCGTGGACCCAAAGTTTGAAATATTTGTGACATTTCCTGGCCGTGACATGTATCAAAATCACTGGAAAATTACAAATATGGAACGACAATATAAACGTGTTTTATGTTTTTATCAGCGCATATGAGAACCACAATCTTGATTTATACTGGAGGAATCAGATGAGCTATGAAACTCTTTCACACAGATGTCCAGGAGGGGGCCCACGGGGTCAGACAGTTACAACAACAACCAATGCAGACACCGGAGTGCAAAGTATAGGATAGGTAAGCAAGTCACTAAAGGTAAATACAAATAAATTATAAAAGTACGAATTGCAAAAGTCACACCAATGTATTTCCTTTGCTCATAGCATGGCTCCAAAATAATATTTAGTAACAATAATTTGGAACAAACACTGAAAGCTACGCAAATAAACACGGTTAAACAACGAGTGTCATTAATGCCTAGACCTGAAATGTGGTCACTGACAAAAGAAGTGGAACAAGAACTGGACAAGTGTACGAAGCAGCGCGGAGAAATGCATGCTTGGAACAACGTTGGCATAACGTTCAGTTTCGATTTAAAGCTTTCGTGACTGCAGGGATTCATCTTCTCGGTTCTTTCGGTAAAGTCACGTACAAGGGAAATAATAAAATAATACAAATAAAACATAATAAAATAATTCTCACGACGTTTCGGCCACAACGCAAGCAGCCGTCCTGTCTTTCCGACAGACCTGTTCTTCACCTGAGGACGGCTGCTTGCGTTGTGGCCGAAACGTCGTGAGAATTATTTTATTATGTTTTATTTTTATTATTGTATTATTTCCCTTCTACGTGACATTACCGAAAGAACCAAGAAGATAACGTTCAGTGTTCACTGGGAACAATTCAGAGGCATCGTATTGCATTCGACAGATAATGGCTGGTAATAGCAATGTGTGCGTTGGATGTACCCTGATCTCACCTAGATCTCCTAGCCTGCTACACGTAATGAGTATTGAAAAACTCAGGAGGAGTATCTTGAGAAAACTCATACATCTGAAGAGACTTGTATGTATCTTAGAGCCTTTAAAGTTAACTGAAATGGAAGAAAAAATATATTGATATAATCTTGCCGTATTTGATACATCAGTCGTAAATAATGAACGTCCCATGTTGACTGATTTATATATGATTTACACTGCAATTTGTCAATATATCCCAAATTGTCAGTTAATATTCCCTTTAAAAAGTTGTATCAGCATACATTGTGAAGCAGCTAACAATGTACATACAAAGTGTAAATTTAAATTTTCCTCTAGACGACTCCCAGAGGAAAATTGGTGCACAAATGTACAACTACTTTAGGTATACATCTGAACAGTAGATGGCAGCATTTCATTGAAAACGGGATATTGTTTCGGGTGAATATTTAACTCTTTCCGCACAGAACATAATCACTCCGTAATTGTAACTGCTGTGCAATTGGTTGTGTGTTTAATAGTCATCGGTGAGTGCCCTACCATTTAAATAACGGTATTCCCACCCACAATTGCATACTGTATAAATAAAAAGGTCAATCCAAAACACAAGCGCTTATTCTGTTTTCAAGCGAGTGTAAAACCCAACCAGCGCATTTAAATCGGCTGTAATGAAGATGACACTTAAATTGCATCGATAACTGTTAAAACAACAATGTATACAAACTGCACAAACACAGCAGAGTTCAGCTAAAGTCACTTGAACAGGCAAGGGAATGGCTGTAACAACCAAATGCGTTCTCTGCCAGAGAGCACTTGATGGGATCATAAATTGCATTACACGTCGTATTGCCGGGAACAAGATAACATTTCAACATATATGGCCAGTTAAGTCTGCTAATTGCGTCGCTACAATGGCAATAACCATTAATGTATGGAGTGCTCTAATGTCCTAAACAGAGTGCTTGACTTGTGTGTGGTCACGGTAGCTTGAGATAAGATGCTGGCCACATGTATACACAGAGGGTCAATCAAAAGGCTTTTGAAATAGAATATTAAAACATTGTGTGCGTCTAGTGCTTTGATTTTTTTTCTCTCCCAGCCACACCAACACTAAGTTATACTCATGTTATTGTGTAAGCAGTGATGGGCATTGAAAGAAAAAAGAAAAATAATAATTTACAGGCTTTTGTAAATCCACTGCTGGATGAAGGCACGATGTGACTAAGAATCGAACTCAGGTTTCTGTGTTGATAGCACACTGCGTTAGCCACTGTGCGATCATTTATAATAATATAATTATGTCAGCGCCTACTCGAAAAGACGTTGCCGTTTCAGTGGACATGCCACAGCAAACACATGTGGATAGCTGAAATGCCGAAATGGTTAGCCACCTGAAAAAAGCAGCCCTCGTGATATTTTTCAAAGCAGTGAACAATTCACGGATTTACTTAGAACTTGGCAAAACAGTAGAGACGTGTAGACCTAATGATAGTGGAGTAAACAATGGCTCAGACACAATAACAGATATCCTAACTAAACCACATAATTTCCCTTTACATATGAAACACACTATAGATGTGCACATTTCATCACTAATATGAATTTACAGCCCTGTTCCAATCCACTGCTGCATGAAGGCCTCCCCACGCCGTTCACGGGTTTGCATTGAATTTGACGAACTGTATTTTACTGAATTTGCTTTCTATAACCATGTACTTATTCTACTCGTTAGTCTACTTGTCAGTGATTTTTTAGCAAATCATTCAAAGTGTGTCTCGCTGTCTGTCCCAGAACACCGTGGCCTTCCATGATGCCTTTACTGCTCATTTACGACTTTGGAGGATTTCTTTTTTACGAACCGCGAAGGGGATCTCACCCAGAGAGCCTGGGGAAGGTTATGTTTGAAAGACGATTTTTTTTTATTGCGTCAAAGATTTGTTTGTTTCAGCCGGGTGCGTATTGTTTGCACGGTGAGACAAGTGTGAATGCCAGGTCACCAGGACCCTGACCTGTCTGTGTCTGGCACACCGTGCAACCTGCGTGGCGTACACACACACGTGGTGTAATCACAACCGTCTTGACCAGCTGGGAAAGCGAGGGGGGTGGAGAAAGCAGAGTGATCACACTGTGGCTTGAAAACATTTCGTTGGTAACATATGTATGCCTCCGTGAGCATGCCACCATATAAAAAAAATGTTCCACACCACAGTTAAACAAGTGGACCACATCACCCGGAATGTCCCTGATCTTGTCAGTCTCGAAAGCTAAGCAAAGTTAAGCCTGAATAATGCTTAGATTGGGCGACCACCATGCATCAGACAGGTGTTATAGGCTGCAGCGGAGCGACGTTGTCAGTAGATGACAGTGCAGAAAAATATTTTGTTGTACTGTCCAGAATTATGGCTCAGAGTATATGGCATAAACGGTATGCTCCCCGACTTCACAAACCAGCACTGACTCGTGCATGGTCAGTGAACCCCCAGGACCCACACGTGGGGAGGACCTCATAAAGCAGTGGGTTGACAAATAGGCACTACATGTACACAAAATTGTATTTTTTTACACATTACAGAAAAACTCTACATTTAGAGACATCATAGAGACTGTCAAAACAGACATAAAATAGTGGTTAGACTAGTGGTCTGTGGGATGGCTGCAAATCCACCAGTTTACACATTCACTTATTCTAATGCCAATAGTGGCTTTATGTAGCTTACACCACTGAGATGTAAAAATGATGTGAAAACTAGTCACAACGCTTAACTGTGTACCAGTGCCATCGCAAAATATGTTTTATTGCCTGTAACTATATAAGCAGATTTTGCCGACACTACCATTTTCTCTGCTCCTGAGTTTTTAGTCTGGACTATAGATGTCAGAACAAGCAAGAGTGGGCAGGGATGTTGTAGGTGTACTGAAGAGAGGAAGGGTGGGGAGGCACGTGATGGAAACAGGCCCACTGGGGGAGCACTGACATCAATCATTAACGCCATGTGGCTGGTCTGGAGGTAGCATTCGAGATACCAGGCTGCCTGCAGAAGAAGAGTTATCAATTTGTGTACACAGCAGTAAAACCTGGGGTGGGGGGAAAAATGACAAAGTTTGCAATCGCCAATACAACCACAAAAATCCACCATGGCTTCAAGCTGATACTGCAATGAGGACAGGTCTATAGATTTATGATGCCGTGCATGCACACTGGCTGGACTTTGGCTATGAGTCACTCCACCTCTCTACTTGCGTTCTTCTCCGTGGTATATTCTTTTTTCAAATGTTTTTGGTAGATTCGTTATTATTTAAAGGTATACTTTTCTGCTTCGATTCGCCCCTTTTATATCGCACTGCACCTCCGATTATTGCGGTTGGCCACATACAGTGCGAACTAAGTTCAACATACATACAAATAAAACCAGGTTATTTTTAAACCGTACACAATAAAATGATACAAGAAGAAAACCCGCAAAATCGAAATGTGTGCAGGACAATTTAAATGAGAATATTAAAATTAACAACTAGTTTCAAAATACATTAATCTGTTATCACTGTTAAAAATAAGAATGCAATCGAAAATACTTTTAAAAACATCCACAATTGCGCAATGAATTGTCAAGCTTCGTTTGTGAAATGTTCCATTTGCGGCTTTTAGTGGAAACATTCTGTACATTAACTCAACCACATTGTATTAATTCTCACACTTTTTACGCGAAATGTACATGCGGTTACTTTGCAAACAGCACCACATTGCACAATCGACGTATCGCTCTCTCTAAATGGCCACCGATTGGGCTGTTCACCTTCGACATATGTACAGGCGAGGCAGAGCCGGGGCCCTTTACAGCCTCAGGTGTGTGATAAAACCTGGCGTTATCTTTAGCCAATCGCCTCTCAGAAGAGATCGCTACCATCTGGGAGAACCAATGGAAACTGCAAAGAATCAATAACGGCAGTGATGGCTCATGTTTGGACTGGATAACATTGCGCCCGACGCCAGGATAATATTTTTTTTAGCCCTGTAATCTAAGGACACACATAGCCCCAAACCCCATATCTCCACAACCACCTGGCTGCTCTGAATTGTAATGAATTGGAATTTGGAAAGATGGGACTCGCCAGTTTCTGGACTCATCGTAGCCAATAGGGTAGCAGCCTCACCGCTGCAGAGCATCTTCAAAGCTGAAGAACAGTCCACAGTGTGCCTGGTATCATTATTATTTTGTACCCCGGAAGTCTGACGAGGTTATCTAAACTTAAAATAAAACAGTATAATGTATTCATAATACAGATATTTATTTACCTGTGATGAAAGCCTGCACAAGTGTCAGATAATCCTTCTCAGAAAGGCCCATGGGTGAGATTCAGAGTGAATCCCTTGATTATATTTATTTATCTATGGCAGGAAGCGATAATTCCAGGAGAAAACACACACACGCATGAGGGAATAATAATCAACACTACACACAGACAGGTCATAAACCTACTTGCTACACTGCCTCACACATCATGGGACCTCCTTTGCCAGTACCAAAATATGAGAATAAGTCTTCCCATTTTTTATGGCAACAAAACAGGTGTTAAGATGTTACACCACCAAACTGAAACCTTTTACAAGGAATCATGTCTGCATTAACCACAATACTTGTGGTCAGAATACAAACAAAAAACATACTCTGATAATAAATGCATTGTCTTTGAAACTGATTGCCTCACACAGAGAACGAATTGCCCAGCGATGTCACAACATTTCTCAGAAAGTGCTCTTTGTGCTGAGAAAAACGCAAAAATCATGGATTACAAATTGTTCTGGGGGAGCTGCGGTGCAATGGTTAGCACACTGCACGAATAATTCAGTTTCAACCCCCTGAGAGTGAGCCTTGGCCACAGCTAACATCAGTGGCTAATAGTATCTGATTCAAACAATGGCCTCTTTCACCAACCTGGCACTGACATGGTGAAGTATGGTCAAACAGCTCCCATGACCGCCACGGTGTGAGGAAACCTTCATCTAGCAATGGATGGACAAAGAGCTGTCAATTATTATGACTATTATATGATCAAGTAACAGACGAAATATAATGGAGTTTGTTTATGCAGTCACTAGTAACTGGGTCGACACCATCAGCTCACTAATATATTTGAGAACTCCAGTTTGTATCTCAGTTAATCTTCTTTCGCACCGTACGTACACAACCGTGCCAATCGGAGGTGTGGGGGAAGGACAACAAACTAAACACACAAAAAGCAGCTTCAAATAATTGAGTTTTCAATTCTAGATTTGAAGCTTTCGTGACTGCAAGGATTCATACTCTTAGTTCTTTCGGTAAAGTCACGTAGGTAAAAAATGAATC
>CM025611.2:2427725-2440531 GCA_014621495.2 Entosphenus tridentatus
TTTCCAGACGACAATGCCACAAAGCAGCTGTGGATGTACACCATCCGTGTGATGTACGCACAGTGGCCCGCAGAGAGGAGGAGGCAAGTGCAGTCGCTATTTTTTTTGTCCTTTTGAAAAATACGTCTAGGGAGACTTGAGCCAGCAGGTGGCAGGCTAAGTGCGAAAACAATCATCCCCCCCCTTGCTTCCTCAGCCTCTGCTTATAATTATCGGGGTCGGCAGGGGAGTCTGCACGCCACGTTTTGGTGCCAAAAAAACAATGTGTCCTCATGGAAATACATTCAGCTGTGTAAGCCAGCAATCGTGAAAACAAATATAAATAGCATGTGCTAAAATGTCCACACGTTCGAGACAACGTTGTGGTTTCACGTCCCTGCTGTGTTTAAAAAAAAGTTTTTGTTTTACGTCTCAGATTCTGTACGTTGCACAAAGTAAAAATGTATGTAGGTTCACATTTTGGGGGGGGGGGATTGGGGTGGAAATTAGGTCACAAAGTCAACAAAACCGTTACACTTTAGATGCACATACGTAATAAGCGCTTTAAAGACCCCCAAACGCTGTCTGAATAAGGAGATGTATTCATATAGGCACACATAATCACACATATCCAACAATTCTAATGTTCGGCCATTAATCAATCCAGTACTGCATGAAAGTCACACCACGCCGTACCGGCCATGGGGATTGTTTCACAATATTTAATCCCACTGGTCAGCGTGGGTTTTGGTGATGGGAACGCCCTGGTACAATTTGCACTAATGTTAGCTGTGGTCGGGGATTTAACCTAGGTCTCTCACATCTTCCATACATGTATGTCTTAAATGCAACATCGTAATACCGATATTAAGTTTCAATTGCACAGCCAAAACACATAGGAAAATCTAAACTTTGTCGCGAAACGAGAACTCTGATAGTCAATTGCCGATGCCATGTGTGATACGGTAAGGTAAAATGTCCAGCCCTGCAATTGCTTGCTCATGCCATTGCTGGTGGAAGTGTTTCTACTAGAGGCAGCTCCAGAGAGTCACCTCCAGAGGCTAATCGGCCTACTTTTCCATGCTGGAGCAAATGTCTTGGTAGAGATGAGAGTACCTGCACTTTATCCCACCACACGTGACCTGCCTCTCCAATCACGGTGGTTGAACCTGTGTATTGTGCTCAGTGGACAGAGTTTGAGGGATTCAAGAAACTCGCTCATTGTTTCAACTGCTCTGCTGGGAGATCGAAATGGTGCCATTTCTTAATTTGTTTATTCATTTATTTAATTTGTTTGGTTGTAGCAATGTTTTAATGTGCTTTGTAGTAACGTACAGCGTTATGGGATGCTATTGCTATGAATGACGCTATATAAAATGAAAGTATTATTACTTAGTCCAGTTTGATAACCATTACTCCATGGCAGCTTAATTCACGCTGTTGTATTACTTTGTTAATGATGGTTGCACATATGGATGGCAAAATCAAGCATCAGCTCTGATGCCGCGAGACACAGGTGCAAGTAACTGCTCCCACTCCACAGGTGCCACATACACACTCAAAAACATAACTCACTCGCTTGAAGTATGTTGTTTTACCCTTCACCACTATTGCTTTTATTACCTAATGGCGCATTTGAGATTTACAATTTGGTATTTCATAATTATGGAACATTTATCACCGGATAGGAACAGCCAGTACCTATGGCCAGCCAAAGGGTTTTTAAATTACAAACAGTTCTTGGTAGAGAGCTGCCAGATACTTGCTTGGCAAGAAAGACGACCAAAATTGTGGCCAACACACAGTGTATTTTCTTACGTGCTAAAATACGGGGTATTTGTATGGAATAAAGATGTGCATTGCTTGGAGTTAACTTCAGTGAATTTACTGCGAATGTTTGTTTTGCTCCGAGACTCTATTTTGCTGGGAATTAATTCCTGGCACACCACAATTCAATCACCCACCCACTCGCCTATGTGGCTCTCTGCTCACTAATCAATCGCCTACCCTTCCTACACATCAAGCCATCTACCTACCACCTACCCATCCATACAAAGACAAAGATCCCCCGTATATCCTTAACAGACTGTAGGGGCAAGTGCTGTTAGCGAGCACCTATGAAGGTCGGAATGGTACACGACGGGGTGGGTGGCCAGCACCACGCCCGACCGCCTTTGTCTCCCCAGTGGCGATGTTTACACACCGCACCAGGTACTCATTTGAGGCTGAGTCGACCTCGGGGAGGCCCAGAACCGGTTCAGATAATCGTCACTGGTGTTGGCCGTGAGCTGGAATCGTACCTGGGTCGCCGGGTTCGTAGCGCAGCGCGCTAACCGCTACACTACTGCTCCCCACATACACTCACTCACCTACCTACATATCTACCAACCCATGATCCTACCACTCATCCACTCACCTGCATACCGACCGACCTATCAGCACCTCTTTGCTTATTTGCCTTCACAACCAGCTAGATACCTATGTCCACCCACATACCTATCTACCGATCCACTCAACCACCCACTTACTTATATAACAACTTAACTAACTATCCACTCATCACCTAACCACTAACTACTTCCTGACAATCCACTCATCTACCTAGCTCCCTGCTTACCGAAAACGATATACGTACAACCTACATACCCATCTACCTAAAACCACCAACCTATCTTTCTATCCATCTACCTACAACCTAAGAGAAAACCTCTTACCTATCTACCCACAAACCCACCACCTATTTACCTGCCTAGCTATTAATCTATCTGCTTACCTGCTCAATTTCCCACGTAAAAATACTCACCTACCTACCCACCCACCACCTATTTACCTACTCACCCGTCTACCCACCTAGATACTCAACTACCTCCTTAAAACTACCCCCCTACCCATCCACGACCTGTCTACGTACCCAGTGGTACAACAGTTAGCCTGAGTCGAAGTCCTGCGTGTGATGTTTTCACGCGAACCCACGTAGGGGCGGGCGAGTTGCACTGCGACGGTGGGAGGTCCGCGTTGGGGGGGGGGGTGTCGATGTTGGAGGTGGCCGTGGTGCTGACATGCGGGGCTTTCAGACACGGGTTAGCTCAACATCACCCTGGACCCATTCACTGCCGACGCGGGTCACTGGTGACCCGCAGAATAATTTACAACTCCCTGAGCCGAGTGGCCGTGAAAGGACAGCACACTCTTTTATCGCGTCCCATTCAAAGCCCCTCCACCTCCCACCTCGCCGGTTTGAAGAGTCCATACCGACATGCAATGAGTGGCGTGACGTCACGATTGCGCCGGGCAAGAAAACTCTCGCTATCGGCTCGTCGTGAAGTTGAGAGCAGCACATGATTTAATGCCGGAGAAGATCATTTCCTGTAAATGTGTATTTGCTCGTGAAAATAGTACAATGCCTTCATTCAGGACCTGGAATGATAAAGGTTGTCATAAGATTCTACGGTGTTTCTTCTCGGCGTTGATACGCATGGGGTAGACTTAACCAGGCCAGCGCCTGAACTCTGCAAAGAGCGCTATTTGGATTAACTCACATAATCCCAAGTGCCCTGCTGAAGCATTTTGTCTTATTTAAGCAATGGTAAAATTAACTTCAAATGAGGGCATCCGAAGGGTCAGAATTCATCTTCCGAGGCGTCAACCTAATGTGAAAGAACTTTGTTAACTTTTAAAAAAACACACAGAAATTGACATAAGGAGATGCGTCAGATTCCTATTTTTGGCATTTGCCTAAAATATGCAGAAAAAAACGTTTGCCTTGCTTCTTACTCACTTTGCAATTGGGCAATCATGCAGCTCCCCCTATTTTATTTTAGGTGACTGCCGAAGCAGCATGGAACGTCCACCCGAATCCCTCCGCCCACCCAATCGCATCGCAGCGTTCAGCATGAGTTCTCATACTTCGTAACGAGGTCACGGCTTATGTCAGCGCTCCATGAAATCTTCCCCGGATCCAGCACGGCTTCCAGGGTTGAGTCAAGCGGAAGTTTAGGCTACGGAGGCACCAACCCTGTGCATTTTCACATTCAAGCTCGCTCCAAGGATGCCACCAATTATGCCTCGAATACCTCGGATCACGATCGCGAATGTGTCATCTTGAAATACGTCACAGTACTATCGTGTAACACTTAATAACGTGACTTTGTTTCATTCCATAATGGAGATTAATGTGAATGAAGAGGCTGACAGGCATATTTTAATGAGGCTGTTCAATATCAGCAGATGCCTCTTCTTGGACATTACCGCAACAGAGGGCTAAAAATGTAACTTGGCACAATTCAACAAGCTTTAACAAACGCTTAAAACATTTTTTTCTTTTTTTCCTTTCGACGTTTGCATTTCATAGGAGCACGATGGAATTTCTAACATTCACTTCAAAAAGTCTGCCCACAAAAAAACTCTCAGGCCATGTGTGGGGTAAATGTGACTGTAAACTGGAGAAATGTCACCCACAGGAACACACACCCATGTGAGGAGTTGCCCTTAGCACATCATCATCGATTATCAATCCACTGCTGGATGAAGGCCTTCCCAAGCCGTTGGCATATCTCACGATCTTGCAACGTGACAATCCACCACATGTGCTGATTACATCGCTCCATCTCCTCGGTGGGCAACTTTTTGAGCGCATTCGCAACTTTGGCTGCCACTGTTATTACTCTCGGTCATCGGCCTTCATCCATTATAGCGACCTATCTATCCCGCTTAAGCCCATTTATTTATTTTAACAGTTATAATGATGCATTGAGCCTGGCTATATATTTTATAATCCACGTGCTTCTTTTTATATCTTTCAATCTAGATCTGAGCATGCATCTCTCCATGCTTATTTTCCCACTTTTAGGTTTTTGTTTCGTTTCTTTCATACATGACCCTACTGCCTCACTCTTCCCTTTTACTGAATAACAAGTTAAAGGGTTACGGCTTTACACTCCCACACTGAAAGCAGCATGGCAGTGTTATACCTTCAATTGTTTTCCATTCGAGCTCGCCAAATATGTAGACAAACCCCAAAGTACAGTTATTAACTTGTTATCAACAATTTGAGTCCATAATTAAAACCAAACAATTATCCGAGCCATAATTGAAATGTGCAGACGTGACTGCAAGAAAACTTTGTGGGTTTTTTTTTTGTAACTTGCGGTATTTTCTTCTATTTGCCATTTATTTTGTTACAGCCCGCATCCGGTATTTATTTTTATTTTTTAATGCACTCTGCCAAAAAACTCTGTGTTGATGGCCGATACGCACATCGTGGGTACGTCACCGCCTGTGCCCGCGTGTGCGTGGTGGTGGTGGTGTAATCCGTGGGAAGCAACATTGCCGCGGTTCGCGCACCGTGCTACGTACCCAGCCACCCGGGTTCGATTCCCGCTCGTGGTCAACGCAAGCCACGATTTTATGAACCGGTCCTGGGCCTCACCTAGGTCGACTCCGCCTCAAATGAGTATCTGGTGTTGTGTGCAAAAATTGTCACTAGGCGTGTTGCTGCTGGCTACCCACCCCCTCGTTTGCTGTGCCGGCCTTCATAGGTGCTCGCTAACAGCACTTGCCCCTACAGTCTGTTCAGGCTATACGGGGGAACTTTGTCTTTGTGGTAGTGGTGTCATCCTGATTTGTAGAACAGGGTTATGTTTGACCATTTCTCAAGTACCCTGTGTGCGCCGAGTTTGTGGTTTATACAATTGTGTCCTTTCCGATATTCCTTAAGGGTAGCTCCGTTAAAGCCTCGCCCACCTTCATTGCAAGTCTTCCTCTGCTTGCCGCCTCTGTTAATTGTCTTCACATCGAACAGCCTCGTACGTGGACGTTAGTATAACGGTGCTGACAAACAAACAACACGAGGAGCACAGTGGTGCAATCTCCCTGGAGATGGAATTGATTTCGCGATTCTTGGCCACGATTAGACTCAAGATTTTTTTTTATTTTTGCCTCGTTTTTTTTTACCAACCCGATTGTATTGTTGATCATTTTCTTAAGTCTTGTTTGTACTTTTGTCTTCACTATATTATCTCTCTTGTAAAATGTACGACATTTATGTGAGCATCATTTCGCTTAATACATTCATTCTTCTTCTTGGTTCTTTCGGTAAAGTCACGTAGAAGGCAAATAATAAAATAATAAAAATAAATCAATAAAATAAATAATAACATAATATAATAATATAATTTATATATATATTTTTATTTCCCTTCTACGTGACTTTACCGAAAGAACCAAGAAGATTAATCCCTGCAGTCACGAAAGCTTTAAATCGACATTCATTCTTACAGACGAGATTCGATGCAGGCACCGTGAGCATTAAGAATCAATTCTAAGAAGTCAATCTATGCATAGTTACACACTGAATATAAATACATCCAGGGATCCATTTCTGACGAGTCTGTCCGAGTCAGCTACGCAACCATACCCGGCACACCCCATTCTTGCTACTTCTGTGGTGCCTCCTGCAGTCCTCGATTGACCCGAAAAATATTCAGTGAGAAATTGAGTCGTTGATACATCAATGCATCTTCATATGATTTAATTGCCCGGGCTTACCAGCTCACACATGTCCACTTCTGAAACGTCGAGAGGGCAGGATCAGATCAGAATCTTGATTTAGACTGGATGAATCCGATGAGCTATGAAGCTCTTTTTCACAGATATCTAGCATAGTACGCCTTTTGGCGTCCTCTGGTCTAACACCGTTTTGAGACGAGGCTCAAAAGAAAGCTGTCTCTGGTGTGGACCAATCAGTTTCAAAGACAATGCATATATTATCAGAGTAGGTTTTTGTTTGCATTTTGACCACAAGCATTGTGGTTAATGCAGACATGATTCCTTGTAAAAGGTTTCAGTTTGGTGTTTTAACATCTTAACACCTGTTTTGTTGCCAGTAAAAAGGGGGGAAACCTATTCTCATCTAGGATGGTTTCACGGTCAACATTGCGCCCATTTATACAAATCTGCCAGTCTGATGCGTACTGCCGCCTGGTAAATGCTGTGTGGAATTTCAAAAGTGAGCAGCAGTTTGCTGTTAGATACACATCGTGCTCTCGACCTCTCTGTGACGTCTATGACGATAACACATTACTGCGTGCCGATGTCACGTCCAAATTGTAACATCTTAAAAATTACCCTTTTAAGAGAAGATTCATCGTACAATAACAATCCTAATGTAAGTCTATATAATCACACAGGTCACCATTGCAAATTAATCTCAATGGCATTTCTCTCTCATTGAGTGCAGAATGCAGAGTTTAGGCTTTCAAAAGGTTAAAGGCTCTTGATCAAGACATTATACCATTTGACTTTGTGGTAAAAATTTGAGGCGTACAGAGGAGGGTGGCAAAACATTGTGGACGGCCCTTGGTATGTCATAGATGATTATTATTTGATATTTGATACACTAAAAATTGTGAAGAGATCGTTAATCATGATTCATGTGCATTTAATTTTAGATACTGAACACTTGATAACTTCATACATGTTGTACCCCATAATGTGTATTTGTGAAAACAATTTGCCCACTTCGAAAATCTTCAGATGCACGTTTGCCACTGGTCAAAACTCTCCCAAAGTTCGTAATGGACATCCTCGGGCAACTGGAGTCATCCAATAAACAACCACAAAAAATATTCTTCAAAATCACTTGGCTGGCATTTCATGTTGTTTTAAAAAAATCAGTAAATCGACAAAACCGGAAACCCAAATAAACACTTGGTACGTTAAGAGGCATTACGAGTCAGCCTGGTGATGCCAAATATATGCTTCCACGCAGATGATATTGCTGCCTCCTACATCGCGGAGATTTGAGGCAAAGCAGCTGCGCTCGGGACCACGTCTTTGGCTCAACATGCCTCCTGTTGCCTCATGGTGCTCAGCTCGCAGCAGTGAGAATTAAACTTGTTATTTATTTTACTTTGTTTATGCAGGAAATCCGCACTACGTCGTAGGATTCATTATTTCAGGAGGGTCCTGCTACATTGGGTTCTTATTTTAAGATATGTTTTGCTAATTAATGAGTGTTCACACAAGCAGGAGAAAACCGGAGCACCGGGGAAAAGACCCATGCACGTGAGGCGGAAAAACTCTATCCCCCTACAGATGGAAACAAATGGTGATAAGTCCACATTCTGTACTGCCTGCTGCTGACAAGCCAGGGTATGGCACCGCGATGCTCACAGGAAGGAGATTTCACAACATCTGTGCGATCCACCAGCCACTCTGCTCAGTGCCGGATTATCCTCGTAGCAAAAGTAGCTACATACTGTATGCTACGGGCCCCGCACTTTCAAGGGCTCCGCGCTAAATACTTTCAAGCTATCAATTCCGGTTCAGTGATTCTGCACTTGCTCTATTACTATAGTACTATACCGCCTTCAACTTTTATGAACGACTGGGTGTTTAAGGTTAGCGATTTGTCGTATTATCTGGCTGTATAGCAAATAAAAAAACAATTATTTTACTATGCAAGTGAAAAATTTGTGTTTTAATATGTGTCTTTTTTTATTTAGGGCCCCTTTATAACATATGCTACAGGCCCCGCACCAGCTTAATCCGGCATGACTTTGCTGCATTACAGGCAGGCGCCACCACCGCCCGGCTACTCTTCCTCTTCCCCGCGACTGTGTCTGGATGTTGTGGGTGTTCAAACACACCGCAAAATATTTAAATATGGCTCAGAGACTCACAAAATGTTGGACGAGAGGTACCTTTTTTTTGGTCAACGTTTCTATCTACTTTCAAAGAGGCGACACGGATGCTGATTTTGTTGATGTTGTAACTTTTAAATACACAGCAACGTAGGAGTAATTGCCTCGGTACTGAGTCGGTGGCCAGTAGTTGTGTAGATTGAAGATTATTATAGGAGAGTAGAACTCTTCTTATTCGTGACAAAGCATGTAGGTGTGTGTGTGTGTGGGGGCAGACTTTACACGTGCCATCTGTAATCTACCCAATAACCATGGCGAACCGTTGGCTGGTAGGCCAAGGAGCCGCAGCCCCTGGCGAGAAGCCCCTTCGAATCCAGGGTCGCGGCGAAAAGTGGACGCGGGGCATGAAGATGTGATACTGTGGACAGAGCTGAAAGCCCATTGTGGCTGGCTGCTGCTCTTTCGGCTGCTTGCTAGTCATACACGAGAGTCGAGTAAACAGCCACCGGAGCACACGACGGCTCCGACGAGCTCGCCTGTGTTTGCTTCTGCATTTCTGCATTGCCATGCATCTTACTGAACCCGCACATCCATAATCTGTCTCCCTTAAATGGCTTAATCGGACAAATGGCTTCAAAACACTCGCATTTGGAAATGTAATGTGTTTTCTATGTATCTTTCCTCCAACCCAAGTCAACCGAGGTCGGATTGTCAGCTGCGCACAATAACTCTGGGCCTGTATGCTAAATCCATAGAAGATGGTTTTGTTGGAATATGTGTGGATCCTAGGACAAAAGAGTTATAAATCGTTTAATATGGAACGGTCAGATGTTGTTTTGAAACGGGATGATTTGCTTAGCAGATGTGCGTGAATTAGAGAGAGCGATGACGGATCGAAGAGGAGATGTCAGCAATTGTGAAACAATCACCACCAACACGACTCCCACCACCAAAGACAAAGGTCCACCATATAGCTTTAATATGCGTTTGGGGCAAGTGCTTTTAGCGAGCACCTATGAAGGCCTATGAAGGCCCGCATGGCGCACGAGGGGGTGGGTGGCCAGCACCACGCCTGGCGATGTTGACACACCTAGAGAAGGCCCGGGAGCAGTTCAGATGATCGTGGCAGGTGTTGGCCGTGAGCGGGAATCAACCTCGGGTCGCAGGGCTTGAAGTGTAGTGACCAGCACAACCACCGCCACCATCACCACCACCACCGCCACCACCACCACAAAATCCATCACCATAATAGCTACCATCACCACGAGACAGATCATCCAAAGTTTCCATTGTAATCGTTCTAATAAATACAGTTCTACACTACAACCATTAGTCAATCCGTTGCTAAGTGAATGTCTCATGGATGTGTTTGACCATACTTCACCGCGCTGGTCAGTGCGGATTGGCGAAGGATCGTTTCACTCGCCAATGGTGCTAGCCGTGGCAGGGAATCGAACTCAGGTGGCTGGATTCATGCAATCATTCATAATCCACCGTGCCATTGCCTCACGTTATTTCACATATGGGCCATTAATGAAAAAAAACATTCGCAATAATATATATACACGTACATTGATACCAACACACACACACAAATACGGTACCATTTGTAATAAACAGTGAAGAGTATTTATTGTTCAATCATTGTGCTGCTAATGATTTATTTACAATTACGTCAGTTTTGATTTCGTCACTGCCGTTAACCCGACAGCTCTCATCCAGCAGTGACTTTAACAAAAGGGCTCTAACACGTACAAGCGCTCCAAACGTAGAAGCCAAGTCCGCGCTCGTCATTCACCTCACGGCAAGACAAAAAAAACGTAAACACACAAAAAAAAGGGACTAACGCAAGAAAAAAAAACGTTTCTGTACATTTTGTACAAGTCTCCAAGCCATAACAAATCACGAATAGCTCACAAATCCAGCCGGCCAGTTTGCTCTTAAATTTCGAGCCATCCACTCAGCGCCGCACTCCAGTGACACTAAAAGTGACGAGCCCGTGGGTGTCATCTTCTCCGCTGCCCCCCTCCCCCTCTGCCCGGTGACCACGGCTCGCTCTCTCTCGGAGCGAATTTCACACATTCTCCCTTTTAATGCCCCGCAAGGCATTGGGCCGTCTGCTTTTCTTTAACACTTTCTTTTGCCCCACACCGCCCCACCCGCCCCACCTTTTATCGTCCGCGGGATCTGCAAACGCGGAGGTGGCGGTGGACGCAACAGAAATATGCGCTCGGTGCCGAGCGATGACAGCTACTGTCAGGGCCTGTCTCCCCTACAGGGTCGTCTCGTGGTACGTCCCAATCCCCTGGTGCCTCACCCAGCCCAGCCCGCCCGGGTGCTCCTCCTCCTCGTGTTTTGAGATTGCCCAGCTGCCTGCCGCCGAGCTTGGTCCCGTGCTCCCAAGCGTTCCTCCGCGGTTAAAATTGGGCGCCCGGTGACGTCTGGCGTAAACTCGCCGCGGTGAATAATGGGCAGAGTTTTTCGGGTGGTGGTGGTGTTTTTTTTCTTCCGTTCTTTTAATAAGACTCCCTTTCTCCTCTCTCTGTGTGTGTGTGAGCATTTTGTCTTTCTTCGTAAACATTTTAAATGTCGCGCTAATGCGTCTTATGCACTTCAAAGGTTCAAAGGGCGTTTTGTAACCTGACCAAAAGCTGGGAATTAGTTTCGTCCATCAAAATATCGGTTTATTTCTGGCGAACAGAACCTTTTCTTGGATGAAATGTGTTAATTCAGACACGCGCGTGTGTGTATCTAATTCCACTCGTTCGTATTTACATGCACCGCAAAAAATCAACGGAACTTTGTTTAAGGAACAGCTGCCACTGTGGATATTAACTCCATTTATATTTATTTATCTTCATTCCATTCAACACTTTTATTTATATTTAATAAGCGTCCAATTGCACGCCTCTTCTGTTCTTGCCCTTTAAACGTGAGTAAGCTTTTGAAGCAATGCCTACAGTAAAAATATCACGATATTTAATGTCTCACCGCCCAAGTCCAGAGAAGCGAACGGGGTGATTCGAACGGTTGTCTCTCTAAAGCGGCGACAGAGGAGACAGCCGCCAGCCGAGTGCCTCAGATGGCCAAATGCCAGCGGCAACGCGAGGCATGAAGCCGAGCAAGTAAGACATTCGGCGCCCAAGTAGCTCAAGTGGTCGTGGAGTCGTAAAACAAAACCGCATCAACCATGAGTATTCATATTCTTAGTTTTTTTCGGTGAAGTCACGTAGGTAAAAAAAAATTAATAAAAGTAAAATAAAAATTAAATAAAAATCACGACGTTTCGGAGGCAACACAAGCTTCCGTCTTCAGATGGAACCATCACAGCACGATAGCTGTATCAAGAATCAACCATGAGCTCGCAGTTAAACCCGTACCAAGCTCATCGACATGGAGACACTTCTCCATATCGCATCACGATCTCTTCCTGCAGCTCTCATCGTTCTGCAATCTCATTTGGTCTCTACGCTCCTCTAAATCACACTCCATCCACGTCTCTTGTCGATATCTCTCGCCAACTTCGGAGTTTTTTAAAAATACATTTCACATGAGAGGGCTCCCGCCCCTCAATCGTTTTCTGCTTCGAGTCCTCCCAACGGGGCTCGCGTCATTAATTGTACAGGGTGGTCCAGATGTATTGTCACAGCCATTGCATTCTCTAAAACTTAATATGTACGTAAGGTTTATTTAAGAACAGAAATTAATATGCAATAGAAAAAAAATGTTCCGGGTCTGTACATCATGTTACGGAGATATTTGCCTTGTAACTTGATGGGGTAAAGATGGTGGAAGCTGTTTGTGGGATCATTATAATCATCATCATCCAATAGTCATTCTCCAACAATCATCATCATCATAATCATCGTCTTGATGCACATAATCATCCAACAATGATCATAATTGTACTCTGAAGATCATCATTACGGTGTCTCCTGGTTGTAAATAAAGTTCATAAGTAAACAAATAAATGGATCGTATTAATTAAACTATTATCATTCTACAACCGCATCATCACAACCATCATCATTTAACATCCTGATGTATCCAATTTACCTAATATCTACATAATCATTTTCATGATTATTATCAATTAACGATCATCATCCAACATCCTCATTATTTAACATCATTGTCTTCTTAATTTTGGAGCTTTCGTGACTGCAGGAATTATTCTTTGGTTCT
>CM025611.2:2460531-2481475 GCA_014621495.2 Entosphenus tridentatus
GGCCGCGTCAATTACCAATATAACACGCCGACGGCTGTCGGAAATGACCGCGCTCGAGAAAACATTGTCCAGGAAGGACACGCTCATTTAAGCTCCCGTGAATTCGTAACGCCGCGAATGTTATTTGGCAACTCCGGACTACGAATGAATGCGCCAGATAACGCAGGCGGTGCGAGCTTTTGGGTGCCTTCGGGTTTCTGCGTGTCCTGACCGACCCGCCTACACAAACACAGTCCGCACGCATGCGAAACGACGTTGATTATAGCCCGTCGCTTCTCGTCTCCTACGCGGTGCACCGAGGTACACGTGGCGAGCCGGTCCCAAGCACTCGCTTGTACAGAGGAGGAGACGTCGCGTGAAACGGAACCTGTTGCTCGGTAAACTATGCACTCTATTGCATTCTCTTTTTGGTTAGTGTAACCATTGCATCCTTTTTTTTTGCCCTAATTTTAAAATCCAATACCTCTGCGTTGGTGACCTAAGACGGAGTGTCCGTTCACAAACCTCACAGATCATTGCACCCACCCAACCCCCCCAAAACACCACCTCCCCACCGTGCTTGAGTATGACCCGCAGAACGAGATGTAAACTTCTCTGTTACACTTCCGAGATCTTTACTAGTGAAGGGGGTTTCCCCCCCCCCCCTGCATGTTCATCGCAACGAAGTCAAAACCGACATATCTAATTCGTTTGAAGCTGCAGTTTATCAAAAGTGCAAGCCTACGTATAACGCGAAGGCGTCTCTGTGTGCGCGTCTATGTGACGAAGCTAAGAACATCAACTCAATACACTTGAGAATCTTGTTTCATCGCGGGTGACTGAACCCGGCGTTCTAACCCGGGATCGGAGCTGGGCCAACTCAGCCCTCTGACCGCTGAGTCACCCGGCCACCTCCAGAATGTGCCCTCTTAATAGCAGCAGCAGCAGCCGTGTGCGAGTCATACAATGTAGGCGTCGTTAGACCGTAATAGGCAAAGAGGAAATATAGTATCAGTGAGCGTATTGTGGTCGCAGGCGTGTGAGCGTATCTCGTCAGATAATCGACAATAATGTCCCTTTCTTCACCCTAGAGAGTATCACTGAGTATCGAGACTGCAGTGCACTATTTTCATCGTCGTCATGCTTGGCCAGGCCCTTTTAGGTTTTTTGTTTTCTTATTCTGCTTCATGCGGGAGGACACGAGGAGTGTCCGGAGAGAGAGAGAGAGAAAAACAACGACAACCCACGCGTACGGCGAGAAGACAGTCGCATTCCACACGGATGGATCATCAACCTACTTCCTGCACTGTCTCCTGCAAGCACCTCGTCGCGTGCCCCGCGTGGGTGTCTCGATCGCACGGTCATCTCCGTGAGATCCGGCCACTCCGCATGCGCGTTCGTGGGTCCGCGAGAGCGCGCGCCACCACCGCCACAACCACCGCCACCACCGCCACAACCACCGCCACCACCACCGCCACCATCGGGACATCTGCGCATCCCATCCGAGCACCATCTGGTTTCAATTACCCAGTGAACTTAAGAACCATGCGCAAGAAAAAAAACAAAATCCCTCAGAATACTCCGCACGCACACACACACGTACACGCGCACACGCACACACACACAAGCACGCACACGCGCACACACACGCGCACACACACACACACACGCGCACACACGCGCGCACACACGCACACACACACGCACACACAGGCACGCACGCACACACACACACGCGCACACACACACGCACACACATGCGCACACACAAACACACACGCACATACACACACACACGCGCACACACGTACACACACACGCGCACACATACGCACACACGAACACGCACGCACACACACGCACACGCACACACACACGCACGCACACACACGCACGCACACAAAATAAAAGTAAGATTTGTTATTTCAACACAAATGGCTTATTGGTTTGATAGGCAAACCAACATTCACTATATATGGAACTGTTTCAGTGTTCGCTTTGAAAAGGCAAATGTGGCCTTAGCAAAAGGGGGGTGGTGGGGCGGCGGGGGTGAGTTCACCAGCCGGGTCAAATCCGTGCAGCACTCTCGCACCCCGCATCCTTCACCACGTGCCCGTGTGTCGCGAGCATTGACGGTCGAACAAGCAACCCTCATTCTCAAGCTCATCTTCACCCCGCGGCGTGGACTTTCGCTCGGGCATGCTCCTGATGCGCGCCACGTGCCCCGCTGTGCCGACGCACGTGTCTCTGTGGACGCCCGCTGAGCAATGAAGACGTTTTCAGCTCTTGGAACTGCGACCCTTGGCCCTGAGACCATACGTTTAGTTGACGCGAGACCATTAGCAGACAATGTACGGATGGCAGAGGTCTTCCCCGGGTTGGGCGATCTCACAGCACGCTGCGTACCTCGAAAACAGATGACCGGAACGTTTAACACAGTAAAGTGGGCTTGGTGTTTACATGCTCCGTGTGGCGGGTCTAAAATTATCAGGCAAATGGCTTGAAAACAGCGCCGTTCCCCATAATCTAGGATTTCCCGTAATAATGTTAAATACCCAGCTCGTTTCAGAGACAACGGCCCGCAGCCACTGACACACAATGTTTACGTTGGGCTAGAGAGGATCCCAGCCAGCAGCCAGCCAAGAAATTCGAGCCATAGATTATGTTTAATAGTACTGCACTGTAGTATGCTTGGAGTAGTGTAGCGGTTAGCGCGCTGCGCTACGAACCAGGTGACCTGGGTTCGATTCCCGCACACGGCCAGCACCAGTGACGATTAGTTGAACTGGCTCTGGGCCTCTCCTAGGTCTACTCGGCCTCAAATGAGTACCTGGTGCAGTGCATAAATATCACCACTATGGAAACAAACGCGGCCGGGCTTGGTGCTGGTCACCCACCCCCTCGTGTGCTGTGCCACCCTTCATAAGTGCTCGCGAACAGCACTTGCCCCGATGGTATGTTCAATGCTATACGGGGGATCTTTGTAGTATGATTATAATACATGTGTGCACACAGGCATTTGTCAACTCCACGCCTTAACACAAAGCCTAAGAAATATTCATCAGAGGCTGGTTGGGATTCTTTCACTGTGATCGTACAACACACATGGTTGATAATTACTGGTGGCCAATGACACAGGGCATCCACGTGGAAATATGAACGTGTGTGTGCGTTGTCTAAGGGTGGCAAAATACAGTAATGTTTGTACATTTGTACACCGAGCTATGAGCCTGGCGACCTGAGTTCAACTCGTGCGACGTGACCATCTGAACTGTGCCTCGTCTCCTCCCCCCAGCCCCGCTCACCCCGTCGCCAACCCGCACTAACCGGCACGGTGAAGTATGGTCACATGACCAACACGGTGTGAGGAGGCTTTCAACCCAGCAGGGAATTACAGAGGGGTTTGCGAATTCACTTTTTATCATCATTATTCCACTATTGTGCACATGTGTGTGTGTGTGTGTGCACCTAACCAT
This sequence comes from Entosphenus tridentatus, assembly GCA_014621495.2. Taxonomy (NCBI): domain Eukaryota; kingdom Metazoa; phylum Chordata; class Hyperoartia; order Petromyzontiformes; family Petromyzontidae; genus Entosphenus; species Entosphenus tridentatus. The sequence continues at coordinate 2,463,987 of CM025611.2, forward strand.
AAAAGGAGATTTCAACTGCGGCTAAATGCACATTAAACCATATTTGTGTAGGGTGTAGCTCCAGAAAGGGATGCTGAAGCAAGATACAATACAAAAAAACGCTATAAAATTATGACATGGTCAGGGAAACAAAGATAACGTTCGCCACATTCATCACAGCACTGCCGTACAACAGACACACATTTATATTATTGAGAATTTTCTGACATTTCAGACTTTTGGCGCTCGCGAAATCCGGCGACCGATTGCGGCTTCTTCAACTCTTTGACAATGAAAGCGACCGTCTGGTCGAGCACCCTTTGCGTGGGATCGTTTAGTGACGATGATCCCACGTTCACCACGAGCTCGCCACGCGCACGTGGTGACTGTCACGCCGAGTTGGCACCTTAGCAGTTGCGTTTTACATCTGTTTTGTGTTGTCAACTCGTGTTGGGCAGAAGCCCCAAACGAATTCTCTGGACCGATTTCGTCTCATGGGCTCACCAGAATCTCCCTGACCCCACGTCATAATTCAGATGGGAGGGGGATATATGTCGAGTAAAATGTTTCAATTTATAATGTTGCTGTCTGTCAGATACATTTTAGATTTAACCGTTAATTTTGTCAGCAAAACTGTCTTGAACTATTTCCCCTCGCAAGTGTATATCTTTTTAGGAAAGTCTAACTCAGAAGTACGTCTGGGGAAAAAAATAACAAGCCCTGCCCATCTTGCGTGATTATTCGGTTACAGCATCGTGTGCTTTCAGATGCGCTCCTGAGGCCGTCTGGAACGCACTTCCTTCCGATATTATGGAGCCACTGGAGCGATGCACTTTGAAATCATCTAGATTGAAAACTCGTTTTCTTTAGAACTGCGTTTTGTGTTTAGTTTGTTGTCCTTCCCCGCACCTCCGGTTAGCGCGGTTGACAACGTACGGTGGAAAAAAAGTTCAACATCCGTACATATTTGAAGGAAATGCAATGTTTTTGCCAACTAAAGAAATACCTTGCGATGCTTCAGTACTACAGAAATTGTCATCATTCATGTTATTATTATGAAAAGCTGTTAATACATTTGAATTCCGTGAGAAATTTGGCCAACTCCAGTTGACTCAAATCCGATGGAAACAAGGCATTAGACATCACCTTAGCAGACGGCAACACGTATCCCGTGCCAGGCAGCATTGTGGACAAAATAGCAGCCAGTCTCAATTGCCCGGTGCCATGAAAACATTCACGTGAATATCAGCGGACAGGAGTCAACGATGGTGAAGGCAGTCTCAAACTCCGGTCGTGCACCACATCGCAATGCACGTGTCCGTTCTTAGCGAGCATCCGATGAGTGAACGTGCCCGTGAGTTGACTTGCACTGAAAATCCGTGATCGGCGATCGCATGTTACGGAGCAGAGAACACGAGGTTCGAGAAACCTCGTGGTGTTGAAACGGACATATTTTTCGTCAATAAAACAACGCCCGCAAAAATTGTAACTCTGGTGCAAGAGTACAAAAATGGCAATATGCCTCCAAAAAAATGTATACGCATGTATATATATATACACACGTGCAAGGAGGTGCAGGATGTTTTGCCAAGTAGTGCTGCGTCCATGTGCGTGATTCCCGCGTCTGGACTCAATTGGGCGCGTGTAAGCGAGCAAATAATCTCGCAGAGCTCTTAAACACGGTCGTGCGCGGAATGCACGTGGTCATGGTTAACAAGGCCCTCCACTTTGAATGTGTGCATACCGCACATACTGTACCCCGCATAACGCGCCGGAGCCTCCAGCAGGGACGACACATCTGGATCTAAATATCGAGGGGGCATCATCATCTGCGCGGCGCATGACGGACGGCTGCCTGGAAGCGTGCGCTACTGCCGGGAATTGCGTTCAAAAAAAGAAAATCGGGAGAGAAAACAAATCTATATCGGTCGATATCAAACGCAACCCTGCTCGATCCACTGCTGGATGAAGGTTTTCAAGCTTCCGCCGCCCCCCTATGACTCCGCGATGCAACAATCCGCTGCCGATCGGATGTCATCACTCCATCTCCGTGGCGTTCACTCCTCTGTCGACCACTCGCGCTTTTGTGATTTTTTTTTAAAGGATATTTTTGGTCTCTTACCCCAACTCGATCGGTAATATTACACCATCTCTGCAGCGGGTGTCCTCTACAAGGGATGTTTCCTTCCCTGGCTGCCGCTCCGTAGTTAGTCTCGATCACTTGCCGGCCGTCACCCCCCTCATTCACCAAATCGACGTTTCTAAATTGAGCGTGCTCTTTAATCCATGTTTTCCTCTCTCAATCTCTGAGCGTAATTCCAAGCATGCAGCGCTCTCTGCTTCACGCCAAACTACGGTCCAATAAATGAGTTCTAACCCCACGGATAGTCTTGATCTCTTTTGCAACGCACGAGTTTGTGATGCACGTGTCATGAGCGTACGAATTGATCTTAATTGAGGAATCGGTGCATTGCGGGTTATGACACGGGCGAACAATTGCCCCCTCTGCCAAACGATGCCACGGGATATGTTTTGCCCTCCACACTAGACGTGAGAGAAGACGTGCCCTGTGAGTTCATCTTCGCGACGTCTGTGAAAATAAACCCATCGACTGAGTAAACCAGCTCGCCACTGAGTGCACGAGCCACTGAGCCATCTGGGCCCTTCATAAGGCTCAGTTATGTCCAATGTATCCAATGCCCGAGGTAGATGCCGAGCATCTTTTAAACCGACAAAAACCACTGAGTGTGCATCACACGCTGCCCGTGCGGACGCTTGCGATCACTGTCACTCAAGATCTTATTGCCTGAAACAAAAACCAAAATAACAAACTATACCCAGGTCGAATAGCGAATTCAAACAAGAAGAACGTTCAAATCACGGGTGGCCGGGAATCTCGCCCGGTTTTAAAACAACGTTAAGAGCATCGTGATGGCAATGTTACAGGTTTGAAACGTGCCGTACCTGACGATATTACAGCCTGTGACCACATCACCAGGGATGTGTGCCATCTCGTCAGATCTCGCGAAGCTGTGCAGGCTCGAGCCTGCATAGTTCTCGGATGGGCGACTACCATTTACATAACAGGTGCTATAGGCCGCGGGGCTGTGGGCAACAGAGCGCAGTGTCAGTGTCCATGGTTAGAGTGCATTGCTATGTCCACGCCTTCAGTAACCTACGCTGACCAGCGTGGCCACAACCTGTGCGGGGGAGGTTCTAACCCAGGGGTCGGGCAAGCTGCGGCTCCGTAGCCGCATGCGGCTGTTTAAGGATTGCTTCTTGACGTTCTTTATAAAGGACGACCGTCTTGTTTTCACCGCGTGCATTGCGGCTCTGGAAATATTCTTCTTCTTTTGTTAACGAATCCGAAAAAAAATGGCTCTCATCGTTGTTAGCCACCCGTGGCCTAACTCAACGGTGGATTTGATAAAGAGCTGCGCACGTACAACGAATATTTTATAGTGATTGGCCATCATTTAGATAAATAAACGCAATATATACTTTTTTTTTTTACAAACTCTAGGGCACCAACACGAGAGAGGAACTTGACACTCACCCCCTCTGTGTTTTCTTCTTCCAAGAAATATAATTAATACAGGCTGCTCACCGGCAAAATTTGGCACCAAGGATGCCTGTCTGGCCGAAGATAAAGATGCTTACAAGGAAACAGAGCGACGTGGCGTGTGTCCGCCTAGTAAACACATGCTCGTAGACAAACAAATACACATCCAGCCATCAAGCATCTGCCAGAGCAATACTCCCTTGGCTCAATTCTGAATTGACATCTTTGCCTCGGGGTTTAACACTGAACTCTTACAGTGATCCTATACGCAATATCATCGACATTATGATAATTGTTTTTTTACCCTTTTATCTGGCAACAAAACTGACACATTTTTTACAAGGAGTCATGTAAAAAAGATGTCAGTTTTATTGCCAGATAAAAGGGTAAAAAAACAATTATCATATTTTGCTACTGGCAAATGAGGTTCTAATAGTGTAAATGCTTACCCACAGCTCTCATACTCTGATGGTGCATTGTCTTTGAGTTGTGCGCCTTTTGGCGTCATCTGGTCCAACACCATGTGAGACTAGGCTCTAAGGAAAGCTGTCTCGGGTGTGGACCAATCAATTTCAAAGACAGTGCATACATTACAGAGTTATGTTTTTTGTTTGCATTCCGACTGCAGGTATTGTGGTCAATGCAAACATGACTCCTTGTAAAAAAACGTCATCGACATTAACCACGATCTGTCCACTTCTGGGCTAAGGCCTCCATGCACCAACAATAGGCCTCAACAAGCCTGACTTTGCTGATGAAACCCAGGAGGTCAAACCAGTCCAAAGTCTGCTCACTGAAGCACATGCTGCTGCTGGATAACTATTGGTCTGAAAAGCCAACAGGCTGACGTACTAAGCATATATTTAAATACACGTGGAGACACGACTGAATTATTGTGTGTGTGCGTTTTTAGAAATCGGTTCAGTACGTTCGTCAAAGAACAGTGCCTTAAAGGTGTAGGGATTGGGCTGCAGCGTGGCAACAGCATTTCCAAGGCTCATGACGATCGCCCACAGCCACAGACTCCGGGGTGAGGTCCCGTGCGTGGGTGTGGGTTACGTCCCTTAGGAGTCAATGAATTTGCCTGCGGCTGAAGGTTTTAAGTGTTCAGAATTCAACGTCTTCCGGAGTGATTTCCCAACATGATACGATGCCTTTCTTTTTAAAGGGAATGTGGGTGGGTGTTAATGTATATCTCGACGTGCCTCCAAAAGCAACATTGCAAGAATAATTGGTGACACAATTCATGCAAAAGCTATGAACTCGGCTGCATTTGTTTAACGGGGCCACATCCTGCTGTTGAGACTCAGAGAAGTTGAAACCATTTGGCTGGTGATATCTGCACCAGGCAACACAGCCCAATACTCTTTAACACGCTCAGCCCTGCTTGCAGATGAAGCTAAGCTCTGTTGCTGGCTGATCTGCAATCACAATGCCCTTTACGATTTGCAGAGGGAGAATGGTGGTCAGTTAGCACGCTGTGCTAAGATCCTGGTGAACTGAGTTCGATTCCCAGCCACGGCTCAAGTGCGTGGCGAGCGAAATCTAAAGCAGTGGGAGGGGTGCCCATCGTGTCCAACCCGCACTGAGCAACCAGCGTGGTGAATAAGAATTGTCGATCGAGTACTGTGACCGACACGGCACGGGGGAGGCCTTCATCCAGCAGTGGATCGACACAGAGGCTGTACATTATTATTACTATCATTGTGTTTATTTGTTGTTCATGACATCCGATCAACTGCTCGTGTATGAACAACGGTGAGCACGGGGCAGCTTGCGCCGTGAATGCGGCGTTGATCTATGCAGTTGTTGGTAGAATTACGCAAGCCGTGTGTGTGTTGTGTGTGCGCGCAAGTGGCACTTTGCAGGAGAATAAAGAGAGGTGAGCCGCACAGGGAGAAAAACTCAGCCGAGGGCAGAGGTAATAATCTATCATCTCAAATGTACCAAGCGAAGCGTCCAGTCAACATGAGAGTGCGACGTGCCCTCGCCTGCGGTTACACAACCCGCTCTCTTTCTCAGAATACGGATCGCTGACATGTTCTGATCGTCATTGTGCGTGTGTGTTGTATATACGTGGGGAGCGGTGGTGCAGTTGTTAGCGCGCTGCGTGACGAACCTTGGCGTCCCGAGTTCGATTTCCGCTCACGGGACACCAACACCGGGTGACGATTATCTGAAACGGTCCTCGACCTCCGCTAGGTCGACTCAGCCTCAAATGAGTACCTGGTGCGGTGTGTAAGCATCGCTACTGGGGAGACAAAGGCGGTCGGGCGTGGTGCTGATCACTCACCCCCTTGTGCACCGTTGCAGCCTTCATAGGTGCTCGCAAACAGCACTTGCCTCAACAGCCTGTTAAAGGTTACACGGGGCATCTGTGTATTTTTTAAACGTGTGTGGGTGTTGTGTGTGTGTGTACAAGTGGCTTTGTGTTTGCAGCTGTTGCGTGTATCTGTGTGGATGCAAACGTTTGGCTTTGCACACTTGGTCGTGTGTGTGTGTGTGTTTTCTTGCGTGTGATATGCGGGCGTACGCACAAGTGACGTGATGTGTGCCAATTTGACTGTACATTTCCCGACAATGTGGTCGTCTGCATACACCGGGGGAGCAGTGCAGGGCGCAGTCGTGAGCGCGATGCACCACCAAACTCACCATCTCAGACCCCCCGGCCGTGGCTATCATGAGCAGTGACAAGTGGTATCCTCACCCAGATCCACTGCAGTATCTGGCGAGGTATGTAATCACCACTGGAGAGACAGAGGTGTGTGTTGCTGGCCAAGCCACCCGCTCACGTGCCGTGCCAGCCTTAGTCGGGGGTCACAAATAGCACTTCCCCCAGACAGTCTGTATGGCTGTTGCAATGTGGGTGTGTGGGTGTGCATGCGGGAGCGGTAGTGAAGCGGTAATGCGCGCTGCGCTACGAATCGCCGGTGTCGATTATCTTGACCGGACCTGGGCCTCCCTCTAGGCCGACTCGGCCTCAAATGAGAACCTGGTGCGATGTGTAAACATCGCCACTAGGGAGACAAAGGCGGCCGGGCGTTGTGTGTTGGCCACCCACCCCTTGGTGTCTCGTGCCGGTCCCTTCATATAGGATGCTCGCGAAGAGCACTTAGCCCCCTCCCAAAAAAAAAAACCTCTGTGAAGGTTATACGGGTGATCTTTGTCTTTGTTGCGTTCCACGTGAGCCGAGCGATACTGGCACTGAGCGCAAAGAGAAATCTCACTCGAGGGACTTGGTGCGCAGGAAAAGCGTTCTGTGAACAGATGGGGGGGCGGGGGGGGTGACGCTGCGGGTCGTAGACGTGGACTCGGAGGTCACCGCTCAAGGTTCCACGTCGATTCACGTGGCGCTAAAGGACCTTGACGCAGGTCCTTTGGGGGGGGGGTGGATGGGGGGCGAACTACCCTGAATATGCCAACAATCGCCGCCGCGTGTACTTCGCGTGAAGCGATTGTTGTTAGTTTTGGTCGGTGGGTTTCTGCTGAGTCATTCTAGAGCGGGAGTGAGAGGTCGCTACCGCGCTCCCCACTGTGCAATAAACCCGAACGACGTGGGGTCAATTGGCGACCACGATGTCCAATGCTGCTTTCCATCCTCCTGTGAGGGGCTTCGCTCAGCTTCACAGCGAGAGAGTAACTCACACAATGGGTCAAACTTCCCACGCAGAGGCCAATAGAGCGACGCGGTGGAGTTGCCGGTCACTTTAAAACACTTGTCATGCCACGCTCGCTACAATAGGCGCTTGCCAACAGCACCACTTGACTTGAAGCGACCAAGTTTGTATGAGGTTCGATCAAGACACGTGTTGATCAACCAGGGCGCGTATTGATCTGCCAGCCGCTCCCTCCATCATCCCTGCCCACCAATACCAATACCCTCGCCATTCGCCACTAAGTGACGTTGACATCACCACGGCGCCCGTGCCAGGCCAGGTGCACTTTGAGGCCACGTGAAGCGTCGAAGGCTCGCTGGCAGGAGGGTCACGGGACAAGCCCTGCCCACTTTTATATAGCCACGCCCAGGCCCACTCGACTCCGCCCTCCCCCCACACCTGTGACATTGGCCCGGTGGCTGACTGCCGTGCCCAGTATTCAGGTAGCTCCATCCCCTTTGTCGGTATCGTATGTCGAGTATGAGACGTAAAATATTTTGAACTTGGAACAAAATATCTCACAATATTTTGGGGTATTTTGGGCACCGGAACAAGCTTTCTGAAATCGGGACGATCACAGCTAAAACGAACTTCAACTTTCAACTTCACTTTTTAGACTGTCCTGGCTAAACAAAATGACACTACATTCTATTATCTAAGACTCTGCAGGGGGTAGGAGGGCGGGGGGTAGGGGATTTTTTTGAATTTGCATGGAGTACGTGAAAGTGTGCAATCATGCGTTGCACCGGTTGGCACGCACGCCTTTTACCTCTTCTGGCAAGCCGAGTTCATTTCCGGGATCGTAATCTTATCGCCGCAAATCACACGCCAGTTGTTTGCTGGCTCGCCGATATAAAGCCACGGGTACCAATGACACACAAGCAGTAGCAGCAGCAGCAATGCACCGCAAAGTATACAGCTGATCAGAACGAAAACAATAACAGCGAAATCACAATAGCTGCCAAAGACTCAACACACACAGAGAGGAGTTTTGTCTGAAGATACAAAAATTAATCCGCAGAAAATTGAGGCGTGCAATCCGCGAAAGTGTGTCCCGGAACGACACACGGTTGTGTTCAAAGCAGCCCTGGCTGGAAAACAACAACACAAGCGGCTGGTGATATGAAAACATCTTGTGCCGAGCTGCAAACTTTGATTTCTCCCCTGGGTCTCGGTCACTCACAACTTATCTTCGAGGCGTGAATGACGAGAAGGCGAGCCGTGGCGGGGTGATGCGGCAGGTTCATTAGCGGACCTTGTCCACAACGCCTCTTGTTGCTGTTGTGATAGTATTGGATTGTCAACCAACACCGGGTACGACTTGTACAACTATTGATCTCTTTTAGCCCCGCCCACCCCACCAACACGTTCCATTCATTGGCTACCACATTCAGATAAGCCCCTCCCCCTTAACTTGTATTTAAGAGCTCGTCTCTTGGAATTTTGCCTCACTTGATACAGTAAATCTGGCTGTGACGGTCCCACCTGATGACGGAGACTTGTGTTGCCTCCGAAACGTCGTGATTTAATGTTTTTTTTCTATTATTATTTATTTTATTATTATTTTTATTTATTTTTACCTACGTGACTTTACCGAAAAAAACCTAAGAGTATAGTATCGATAGTATACTTCCGTCAAAAGTTGTAATGCTTCACACGACCCTACCCCACCTACACACCCCACATGGCAATGCATCGTCTTGATGTATTATTGCGATTCAAGGTTATTTAAAAAATATATCTTGCTGTGAATATAGTGGCCACTGGTGGCTTGAGGGGTTCATATGAACCAATTACGTCCACCAAACATGAATTAAATAGCATCGACTCTTACACACGCGATTCCGTGCATGCGTCATGAGATTGAGTGAAACATTCGTCGGTATAAATCACCGCGTCGTTAAAGTGATCACTTTCACAGCGAGACTCGCTGGGAACAAATGCCAGTTTTGGGCCTTCGTACACATGAAGTAGAATGAGAAATGCTTCCTGTTTGAGGCCAAGATTGCATTATAATCTAAGGGGGGGGGGGGGGGGAAATCGCTGTTAGCGTTTCACTTTAAAATAAAAGACCCAAAAGCTATCAATTCAAAGTGGCCAGCAACTAAAAAAACATCATAACTTTTTCACCAAAGCAATCTTGGCCTTCCCACAGAACAAAGATACAAAGATCCCCTGTATAGCCTTAACAGACTGTAGGGGCAAGTGCTGTTAGCGAGCACCTATGAAGGCCGGAACGGTACACGAGGGGGTGGGTGGCCAGCACCACGCTCGACCGCCTTTGTCTCCCTAGTGGCGATGTTTACACATCGCACCAGGTACTAATTTGAGGCTGAATCGACCTAGAGGAGGGCCAGGACGGGTTTAGATAATCGTCACTGGTGTTGGCCGTGAGTGGTAATCGAACCCGGGTCGCCAGTTTCGTAGCGCAGCGTGCTAACCGCTACACTACCGCTCCCCACAGAACACACACACACAGGCACACACACATAACACACACAGAGAACACACACAGAAACACACAGACACACACACAGACACACAGACACCCACACACACACAGACACACAGACACACACACAGACAAACAGACACACACACAGACACACACACAGACACAGAAACACACAGACACACACACAGACACACAGACACACACACAGACACACACACACAGACACACACACAGACACACACACAGAACACACACACAGACACACACACAGACACACACACAGAACACACACAGACACACACACACAACAACACACACACAGACACACACACAGACACACACACACAACAACACACACACAGACACACACACACAGACACACACAGACACACACACACAGACACACACACGCGACCTACAGCAGCTCGAGCAATGGGAAGTGTCCCCTCCCTGTCTGGGTCTCCAGGCAGGGTCGCAGGGAGGGGCACTTCAGGATGTCTGTAAGAGGAGGCGGCGATGCTTTCCCGAGTGGCATCGAAGCCAAGATGATACCTTTGTCTTTGCAGCCTTCTGCCCATTGGGGCTGGTAGAATGCAGTCGTTTCCAATATCGTTGTTTGTTTCTCAACGTATTTGCACCTCCAAAATAATCTTCACTCTGTTTTTGATGCTCATTTGTGCGTGTGTCTGTGTGCGCTTTTATATGCGCGTTTGTCTCTGGTGCACATCGCAATGTGATTGCCGCAACCTCAGTTGAATTCCTGGCCACGGCTAACATCAGTGGTGAGCGATATCTTCACCAGCCTGCACTGAGCGTATCAGTGAAATGTGGGCAAGCAACCCCACAACCGACAGGGTCTGGGGAAGCCTTTAATCGAGCAGCATATTGTAAATCTCAAGGGCTGCCCACGAGTGTTTTTTTACTGTCGTGTAATTTAACTTCTCTCTCTTGGCCGGGCTACCTTAAGCGTCGTGTGCTAGGCTTTCATTGCACAGTGTTACTGTCGTTTGCTTGATCCAGGTCTCTATTTTATAAGCGACGTGATGTCTACCTCGTCATCATCATCATCTGGGTGATGGACTCTCCATGCCCTCTTTAGACTCGTCACACGCAAGTAAGCTTGCCACAAATGAACCAGCCAACACCTTGCTGATCTCAAGGAGCATAAACCATCATCACGCGAACTCTCGTCATCATCACAGCGGCTTTAGGCTGACCAACAAAGTCGGTCACTGCATCGTGCGCTTTCAGATGCCCTTCGGCGGCCGTCTGGAACACTCTTCCTTCCGATATTAGAAAGCCACAGGAGATACGCACTTGTAAATCTAGGTTGAAAACTAATTTGTTTAGAACTGCTTTAAATGTCTAGTTTGTTGTCCTTCCCCCGCACCTCCGATGACCACGGTTGGCTACGTACGGTGGGAAAGAAGTTTGACAAATATATGACATGGCCACCTCACACGATCCTGTGATGCAATAACCGATGTCTTGTGTCTGGCGCAATTAAGATCATGATGATGACCAGACCAGATCATAACTCCAAATGTGGCTAGACCATAAAGTTAGTATTTATTTGTCTCTCTAATATGCCACGTAAACCTAGAAAAGGAGGCCCATGCCCAGGGCTTAACTTCTCACAAAAAAATGTCTGGGTCATTGGTAGGCTGGAGCAGGTACGTAACACGGAGCCATAGCCACCCACAGCAATATGTATACTGGATGGTGTGTGCCGAGTGTGGAAATCTTGTTTGGGTAGTCATACAGACGCGGCTGAAATGAAGTCCTACCCATACCAATGTCATGCACCGGTCCATGGGTCAGCATGGACTATGGGCGAGGACTTGATCCCAGGTCACAGGGACAGTGGCAGGATGCGTGAACAACCATGCCACCATGTAAAAGATAAAAAGAAGATCCCCCGTGTAGCCTTAAGAGTCTACTGGGGCAAGTGCTGTTAGCGAGCGCCTATGAAGGCAAACACGGCGCAGGAGGGGGAGAGTGACCAGCACAACGCCCGGCCGCCTTTGTCTCCCCAGTGGCGATGTTTACACACCGCAACGAGGTACTCATTTCAGGCTGAGTCGACCTAGGAGAGGCCGGCCCAGGACCGATTCAGATAATCGTCGCCCGGCGTTGACCGTGGGCGGGAATCGAACCTGGGTTCACCGGGTTCGGACGCGCGGCGTGACGCTAACCGCTGCGCCACCACTCCCCCACAACGGCACCGTGCAGAGAGCGGACAGCGAAGGTGGGGTTAACGTGCAGCACGCACGCGCGTGACATGCCAGCGCGCCTAGGTCACCAATTCACCTTAATACGCTTTGACGTCACGATGAATGGAATGCTTTAATAGAACACGAAAAAGCGATCGAGCCCTCTTCGGAGAAACAGTTTGAAGCCAAGGAGGAGAAGAAGAAATGAAGTCGTTTGGCAACTGCATAAATAACGCAGCAACAACAACAACAAGAACCTCGCAAGGGCAATGGAAATAAGCGAGTGACATGACAAACGTAGCAAGCGTTATTTTAACTGGCATTTAATTAGAAACTGTCATCGACATCGCAACAAGTTCATGGGGGGGCGGGACCATATGAACACACAAACCTTATTTGCTGGGAATCACTCTCCCATTGCAGCCACTGAAAAGTGAGTTGTAGGTGAAAGTGAGTTGTAGGTGAAAGTGAGTTGTGGGTAGAAGTGAGTTGGTGTGCTTTGGCAGGACACGCCGCCAGGTGTGCCGACGGCGCCACGAGGGATGATGTCCCATCGTCTCGAGTACGGCCACTGTGGAGACGAAGCGACGTCACGTGCAGGCGCGAGATGAATCAACGCGAGACGACATTTCAGGGAGGGCCTTCGTCCAGAAGCGGATTGTCTCGTGGCTGCTGCTGCTGCTGTGACGTCAAATGTCCTCATGCGAGATGTCAGTGATGTGGGTAGAATACTGTGTTTTGCAATTTTTTAAAAGGATATTTAATGTTCTTACGTGACAAATTCACTCATTACTCACTGTTAAAAAGAACACCCTCAGCTATTAAAGGAAAGCGGTGATGTTCTGTACTCTGTGTACTCTTCCGCAAACTTGCCCGGAGCTGTCAAAGGTCATCGTCGCGCCGGGCGAAGTGTGAGAGGTCATCTCCGAATTCCCAACTCCTTTCATTTCCTTCGTGACCGTGATGTCGGTCGGCCAAATGCAACAAAATACAAATAAAAATCTACGCGCGAGAAGCGGTGGCTAGCAGACGCAGAGGGTATCGTGGGTTTTGTTGTTGTAATTGTTCTTGCTGTGGCTGTCCTACCTGATGACGGAGGCTTGTGTTGCTTCCGAAACGTTGTGATTCAATTTAGTTATTTTTATTTTATAAAAAAAAAATTAACCTACGTCATTTTACCGAAAAAACCAAAGAGTATGGATCCTTGCAGTCACGAAAACTTCAAATCAATAATTTGTTGTTGTTGTTGTTGAGGCCACGTTCTTCTCCCATCAACCAGGTGGCAACAGATGCCGATCACGCTGACGACGGATCCATTCAGGGCCCAGTCGCCCCACGCTGCAGTAGGCCCACTGCCGAGTCAGGAGCCGGCAGATCGAACGCGACGCGGATTATTTGCCGATGCAGCGTTGGCACACTGGCAACAACAAGCCCGATCGATCAACGGCAACGCGCTCAACGCGTCCGTCAATCACACGTCCGTGAAGGACGAACACGCAAACAGGTGACGCTTTTCTTCCTCTATGGAAGGCGACGTCGCGAACCATTGCCGGGAGGATAGGGGTGCGGTGGGGCAGGGCTGGGTCACTCGCCACTGATGTTAGCCGGGAATCAAACACACCTCGTCGTTGTCGGGTTCATAGCACAGTGCGCTAACCACTGCGCCACCGCTCCCCCTATGTATTACTGCTGCACGATTCGTGCATCCTGTTTGTTGAATAGAGTTCAAATGCCATTCTTGTTTGACCGAGTGTCGTCATTATCATGTCATCATTACCATCATCATGATCATCATCATCTTTCAGGGGTAGATAAAACTAGCACAAATAAGTGAAGAACAGTCTGGATTCGAACCCAGACTTTGAGTTTTGCCAGTCGAGTGGGCTCTGACCCGATTTAAATAACGGAACTAATGCAATGTAGACGAAGACAAAGATCACCCGTGTAGCCTTAACAGACTGTTGAGGCAAGTGCCGTTAGCGAGCAGCACCTATGAAGGCCAGAACGGTACACGAGGGGTGGCCACGCCCGACCGCCTTTGTCTCCCCAGCGGCGATGTTTACACACCGCACCAGGTACTCATTTGAGGCCGAGTCGACCTAGGGGAGGCCCAGGGCCGCTTCAGATAATCGTCACTGGGTGTTGGGCATGATCAGGAATCGTAAGCGCAGCACGCTAACCGCTCCACTACCGCTCCCCACAAATGCGAGTGTGTATTTGCGTATATCTTAGTGCCGTGTTTTTTTTTACAGCGAACGTGTGTCAGAAAACATCCTGCGCTGTGTAGGGGGTTCGCGCGGCGTTATTTACGCAAACTTCCTTGCGAGCGACTCGCGTGAGTCAACTGCGTTGGCCTCCCAGCGCCGCGTGCGAAAATGTTCCCTTTGAATAAATACAACAACGACAAAAACGCCGAGCCTATCTCACTCCTCGGGAGTCTGAGCGTATCACTTTTCCTCCACCCGCCCCGAACCACTCCCCCCATTACTGCGACCGTAAACTAAACTCGGGAACAATTTTTATTTTATTTCACCGCGTAAGTAAGGCCCGCTGAGCGACGTCGCTCTTTTTTAAATCCTTTATATTAAGTTCACTTGCTTGCTTGCTTGCGTGCTTGCTTGCTTGCGCGCTTACGGCCGTGCAAATCTTTCAGTCGTTTTTTAACCCACTTCCCGTGATCCAATCGAGCTGACATTTTCCACACAGACTCGTTGTGCGTGACAATTAATTTTCGTAAAAAAAATTCCCAAAATTTTACACTTTTTTGTAAAAAAAAAATGATATTTAATTACCAATTTCTTAATGGCGGCAGGCAATCATCTGACCCATAGGTGGCAGCCATCTCAAGCCAGATGACGAGAGGACTCTAGCCGCCACGCATATAAAGGATTTATAGTGAAAAACTTTGTTTTTACGGGTTAATTTTTTTTCAGTCCCTTTTCACGCTCGCTCGCTCGCTCGCCCCCACCGCCCCCACATCCTCACAGCCGTGCGCCGCCAAAATTCGCCTGGACGCGGGCTGATCCGGTAGCTCCATCTCCACGGTGGACGTCCTCTCGTGCTTGCTCCGTCCTCTGGCTGCCATTCTAAAATGACACCAAAAACTACGCCGGGTTTTTTTGTTGTTAACAGCTACATAAGCGACCTGGCTATCACAAATGACAGCGCAACAAGGTGGATTATCATGCGGAAATGTATCGCAGCCAAATACACTTCGGTGCCCGTTAATGCCAAATGTGAAGGGAAACACCGGATGACACGGATACAAAATCGACGCGACCATGGACAGAGAGAGAGACACGCAAACTCCAAATATACAGGCGGCAAGGTCGGGATCGAACCCACAACCTCCTGTATACCAGGCGAGGGAGTTAACATCTCATAGCCACCGCGGCACCCCTTCAAAACCATACCCAAAATGCAACGCTTCCTTACTCCGGCATCATAAGACTTGTCCCCTGAAAAGCAGACGCATTCACAAACGTGTGCCCTGGTGTCACGAACGCATTCGGGATTTATGACCCACCACACACCAAATGTAGCTTTCATATATAAGGAAAAAGGTGCGTCTTATAATGCGGATACTACCATAGTTTTAAGAAACGACTTAACTATTGAACCAGATGGCACTCCATATACGAATTACTGAATCCATATATGCGGAGCTTTGAGTGTTTCCCCCTTCCGTACGAATGTTGAATTTTCTCCGAGTAACCCACTCCGCTTTTCTTCCCACTCCGTGACCCAAAACTTAACTCGATCCTCATCATATCTCAGAAGCAAAGCAGCTTTTGAGCCTGCTTATTACTAACATGGATGATTGCCACCGGGGCTTGCCCGATGTTGTAGGTGTGCGACTGCCAGATTGGCCATCACATGGCCGTGTTGAGAGTACCCCGTGCACGAGTGGGGGTTTCTCTGGCTACGTTGGTCTCCTCCTCCTCCCACGTTTAAGACAAACAATGACACGAACAAAATTAATGGCATTGGCCAAACATCCCATGACACACTACCCCCCCCTCCCACCCACCCCCCCATAGCATCTGGAAACTCGGAGAGGCTTTCTTGGGTCAATAACAGACGTGACTATGCATGCATACATGAAATGTGCGCTGTGCATTCGGCAAAACACAAACACGTGTCATACTTGTCAGTTACAATTATGGGACGATTCTGCAGATGATACAGCTCAATACTGAAAATGTTAAAAATCCTCAACTAGTTTGAACCGAATTTCCTCAAACCATCCTCCCTCCAAACAAACCATATTTAAGATTGCTTCGCGTACACAAATGCGCTTTGCGCTTCCAGCTCACTCTAAGCACCGTAAATTGGCGTGGCTTGCGAGGCAGAGGGCAACTGGATTCGTGACTCGTGGGTGGGGGAGGAGAGGGTTACAGAAGCCATTGGCTGGGGAGAGACAGCGGGAGAGGCGGGCCCCGTGTGTCGAGCCTCTTAAAGGCAGCTCCACGCATTTCCCGTCGCCTCACATTTCACAACAATTGGAGCTGGGGGTGGTGGCTGTGCCGGACTTACTCGTGAAAGTTAGCTAAGCAACAAGAAGGCGAAACGTCGCCAATTCATATCTAGCGCCGCCACCGCCGTCGTCATCATCGATCCTCCGACATATAACGTCGTTCTTTCTTTTTCTTAAAGCTTCGCAAACAGCGAGAGCCGCGAATTCATCGCTCGTCCGGCGCGTTTTAATTAAGGCAAAGAAGCGCTGCGTTAAAAAAAGACAGAAGAGACACCTGCGTTTTGTTATGCGTTTCTGTTCCTCGTCTTCAAGGCGGAAAGAGGTCCGTGGACAGTGGCGCCGAATGCACCGTGGGAAGGAGTGAAGAGTCGCGGCGCTTGCGGTGTTTGCGGTGTCACGGGCACTACGATAAAACGAAGTGGAACTTTGGACAGAAGTTGAGGAATTCTCTCACGGCAAGACAACCTTGGGGCGCTCGGAGGCGTCGCGGGCGGTCGCGGTTTGGAGGCAAGCGGCGACAGGAGGGGAAGGTCAAGGCGGGACAGGGGGCAAGACAAGGGGCAGGGCAAGGCAAGGGAGCAAGAGAGGAGGGGGCAGGGCAGGTCCCCGGGCCATGCGGCTCGTCGCGGCTATGTCTGGCCCAGGCAGCGGAGCCAACTCGTACCTCGCTCCCATCGCGGAGCACCAGGGGGGCCCTGCGAGCCCCGAGACGCCCGGGGGCGCGGCGCGGGACGTGCGCATCGCGGTGCTGGGAGCCGGGGGAGTCGGCAAGACCGGTGAGAGTCTGAGAGGGTGAGAGTGTGAGTGTGAGAGAGTGAGAGGGTGAGTGTCCTAGTGGGTGAAAGAGTGAGAGGGTGAGAGAGTGAGATGGTGAGTGGGTGAGAGGGTGAGAGTGTGAGTGGGTGAGAGGGTGAGTGGGTGAGTGGGTGAGAGGGTGAGTGGGTGAGAGGGTGTGTGGGTGAGTGGGTGAGAGTGTGAGTGGGTGAGAGGGTGAGAGTGTGAGTGGGTGAGAGGGTGAGTGGGTGAGAGTGTGAGAGAGTGAGAGGGTGAGTGTCCTGGTGGGTGAAAGAGTGAGAGAGTGAGAGGGTGAGAGCGTGAGTGGGTGAGAGAGTGAGTGGGTGAGTGTCCTAGTGGGTGAGAGAGTGAG
>CM025611.2:2486330-2503839 GCA_014621495.2 Entosphenus tridentatus
GCACGTGACCCCCAACCGTCACGCGGCACGTGACCCCCAACCGTCACATGACCCCCAACCGTCACGTGGCACGTGACCCCCAACCGACACGCCGGAGAGATCCGCGCAGCACGAAATGCAGAAATGTATGCGGTGGGGCCCGTTTGAAAAGTTTGTTATGGGCAGCAATTTAGGACATTTCCCCCCCCTCCCCTCCCCCCCTTCGCTAAGTTGATACGATTGGCAAGTGTTAATGGCCTCTTACAGAGAGCCCATTTATTTATGCGCAGATTGCAAATTCTGACTTTAACCTCCGGCAGAAAGTCCCGCACACCTGGCCGTGGACAGACGGGACCGGCTGCTGCGTCGGAAACAAAGAAGGGCTCTGTTTGACCGCGGCCAACGCCGCAATGCAGCGGCGGCTTAACTTGCAACCGAAACAAAGCGCGTTGTTGGGTCGGACAATACTTTAGCTGTGCACAGCCTCGGGCCGGTGAGGCCCCCCCCTCAGCCAAACCCCCGCTTTTACAGAACATCGCACACTGGGCCAGCATATTTATAGGGCTGCCATCCAAGCCATACACACCTTCCTGTAAAGTACATTTTATATCGTGCTCAGCAGTTTCGGAAAGAAGAAAAAAGTAAACATGTGCCCCGTGCACAAACGTGGAAATTAAACTTGGACACTGCCCCCCTCTATTCCATTCTGAAAACTCCACGTTCCTGTGACAGGCAGCAGTATTTCAGTAGGTTATGATTTGAAACCACAATATTTTTTTCATTGGCAGACCTAGTGCTCTTTTGACACCCAAAAAGGAAATTAATTTTGCATGCAAATTAATTTGAAAACCAGCAAAACATCGGGAGGTGTTTTTGTTGGCGCGAATCAAAGGAGTGAGCACAGGCATAGAGGCAGGCATTCATTTAATAACAGACACACAATGTTTATGAAGTGCTTCATTAAGATGTGGCATTGTGACCTCGACAACACTTCTCTCTTATAATACCAGCCACTCTTGTTGAGCCCTTTTGTCAATCCACTTTTGGATGAGGTTCTCTCCACACCATGCCGACTATGCGGATCATCCGACCATACTTCAACATACCGTACAGCGCGGGTTAGCGCAGCTGGGGGTAGCATAGACACGGGAACATAGACATACAGTTCAACAGTCTTTTTTGTTGCACCGCCCGTGCCGCCCAACTCACAGCGCTGCAGCTCAATTGCAACGTGTGTGTCCACGGCTGTCACCCATCCAAGTAAATCGCCAGCCGCAACCCACGCTGCTCAGCTTCTGAAATTCGACGAGATGGGGCGGCGTTCCGGACGATTTGTCCGTTGGCTTGCTCACTGTTACTGGACGAGTAAATGGACACCGGGTGACAAGGGCACACAGCGGGGTTCCAATAGAGTTGCTCAGAGCTGGGCGCACGACACGGTCAACCAGATTTTTACCGCCGTGGCCCCGGTCGCAGTGCGTCAATGGCGCGCATTGTGCACAGATCAGGGTTGAGGCTCCGAAGGTAAAAGGCGACGGGACGTAGCGACGTTGTTAGATGTCGGGGCCTAGCTTCTTACGCAACGGCAAGGACGCAGTGGGAGCCTGCCGCTCGCCAAATGTGGTAGGAAAATGGTGGTGGGGGGGGGAGGGGATTTCGTAGGCAGTGCCTTCTTTTTTTGGTTCAGTGACGTCGAAACCGTGCGAACATCGTACGGTGCTCGTATAACGCAGCGACGATGGCTCAATGCACCAGCTGTACATATTCAGGTCGTAACATTACCGTATGTCCTGCAACGCTCATATGTATAACAAAAAATAATACGTCCAGTAAAGCGTAGACGAAGCCGATGTTCTGGAACGATGAGGCAGTCAGTCAGCCGTTCATTGTACCGGATATATTGCACCCCCCCCCCGTCTTGTTGACGTGTATGCGTCTACAGTGTTTATTCCCATCGTAAAACTACGATAAACCAATATCGATGTGTATTTGTGGAAGAAATACACGCCGGGGAAAAACCGCTCGTGGCAGCAAGCTGAGGGCGCAGCAGCGTGCTCGTGTCTTAACAAGCAGGATGTTGTGACTACGGCAAAGATATTGTAATCGTTGCCAGTCGAAGGCGACCGGCAAGCTTATTGTGGCGGTGAGGAATTTCCAGACTCACGATGACCACGACAGACTTCCCAACCCTATTCATTTTAGCGGTAGGCTGCAGATATTTACACAAAAACTACGATAAACAAATATCAATACCCTAATGAGCAAATCATGGGCAGCACGGCAGTAGCATATGGTGGTTAGCATGGGCCATTGTGCAAGGAATTCAGTTGGACCGCTGTATAATGTACATACGTATGTTGAAGTTAGTTTAACACGAAGGCTTTCGCGACCAATATTATCCATAAGAGGATTGTGGGTTAGATGAGTGAATATAAATGTGTCGTTAAACCCGCCACCACCCGACACAGCCAATCAGAAGGTTTCCAATGAGTAATCCATGTTGTGGTTTAAATCTCCAACATACTGGTGTGCTATACTAATTGGCATGTTCTGTTTTACGTGACAAACCTTACTTGTTGGTTGTCAGGTTGTGGCTGGTTTAACGACGCATTTAAATTTACGCAATCTAACCCAAAACATCTCTATCATGGGATGTTGAACCTGTTTCGCACCCTACGTAGCCAACCGTGCGAGCTTTGTAGGCCCACTTTGTAGTCCTGCACCTGGAGCCGCTGTCAGGCTCATGAGTGCAGGCTGCACTGCCGATAGCTTGACCACTGCAGGATGATACTGCACGTTATTTTCATTGTTGTTGCTAGCCTGTGTCTTCCTGCTGGCTGGGATAAAGCCTCACTCATTTTCTTCAATTCCTTCCTTTCCTCAAGGTTATTCGTGTCCAATAGTGGCCTCCGAATCCTAAGATGTTGTCTCGCTGCTTCCATCTCTTCTGCTGCTTTCCTCTGCTCCTTTTTCCTTCAATTGGTATCCACCCGTTAGTATAGTAACGGCAGCACCGCACACAGTACACGAAATACACACGGGGGTTATCCGTTGGGCTCTCATTAAACTTAACGGACGTTCGCACCCCCACATCGGCTCTCCTGCTTGTGCCTGCTAGGGGGAGGGGGAGCTCGAAACCTCGGTGTTTACGTGGCCCCTGCGTCCACCCCCGCCCCCCAACCCCCAACGCGCAGGTCATCGGCGACACGCTCTGCTGCCACGAGGTCGTGTCGCGCTCCTTCCTCTGGGCCGACGCGTTCGTGCTGGCCTTCTCCGTCACGGACCGCCAGAGCTTCCGCCACATCCGCCGCCTCTACGAGTGCATCTGCCACGCACGGGGCCAGCCCGCCGCCGTGGCTCCCTCGCCCGGCACGGGCCTGCCGCAGGGCCCCGTCGTGGCGGTGGTGGGCAACAAGACGGACCTCCTGCACGCCCGCCAGGTGGACGCGTCGGAGGGCTGGCACCTCGCCAACGAGCTGGGCTGCGCGTTCTACCGAGAGGCCTCGGCCGCCGACAGCTGCCACGGCGTCGCCGAGGCCTTCCTGGGACTCTTCCGCGAGGTGTGCAAGGCGCAGGCGGCCGGGAACGGTGCCCGCAATGGCGGCGGCGGCGGCGGCGGCACCGGCGGCGAGAAGAGGAAGGCCAGCCTCGTCATCCCGCGGCCAAAGTCGCCAAACATGCAGGACCTCAAAAGGCGCTTCAAGCAGGCGCTCACCTCCAAAGGCAAGATGGGATCGTCGTTCTGAGGTTGGCCGTGCGAGGAGAGACTGCACGCGATGAGACTCGGCCCAGTGCCACTTTTTTGTACAAAGGAATTTCCAAAGCTGGGACGATTGCTCGTCGGCTACGCTGAAGAGGTCACGTTCGTGGCTTTGTGCTGAGAGCAGGAAGAGAGGACGTCGTCGTTGTATTTGTTGTCATATAAGGAAGTTTCTGGCATTATGGTGTTCAAACCTTTGGGTTGGATTTGTTGATAAGTTTGTTCCGATGTTAAACATAGGACTGGTGTATATAGTTTTGATGAAAACCCGAAAAAAAATAACTTTCCATTACTCCATCTCTGACCTTTACGATGCTTATATTGGCTGTCTCCTCATGCGATTTAAATCAGACGCAATCACTCGATTGAGGAAACCGTGACAGTTTAAATGTTGCACAGGCCAATGTTAGGGAGCTTATGGGGCATTCTTTAGTAGGTTTACCTGAAGCATGGACACACTGGTGTTTCGAGTTTAAAAGCTGAGTGCCTGCACACAAGTGCAGGGTGAGTTTACAGCATCGGAGAAAGAACCCATGGCCATCCGAAGATCATTAGCCAAACATTCTAGGATTTTACTCCCTTTGCGAGTATCTCAGTTGTTGGCAAAGTTCATTGTGGGTGGCAAACAGCGTCCAGATTAATCTTCTTGGTTCTTTCGGTAAAGTCACGTAGAAGGGAACTAATAAACTAATAAAAATAAAGCATAATCAAATAAAATTCTCACCACGTTTCGACCACAACACAAGCAACCGTCCTCAGATGAAGAACAGGGCTGTCGTGATAATTTAATTTTATTATGTTTTATTTTTATTATTTTATTATTTCCCTTCTACGTGACTTTACCGAAAGAACCAAGAAGATGAATCCCTGCAGTCACGAAAGCTTTAAATCGAAATTTAAAGCGTCCAGATTTTGAGAAATTACGTACGGATATGATCCTACGTTCATTGCAATGCGTGCGTGTAACTTAATTTAATAAAATAGTGCCAAAATAGTGAACTTTTCATGGATACAAAATATTGACGCACGGATGACCTGATTTCGTTTCGGAAACATTTTGTCGTGCAGTGTTACGTTTCAAGCACGTGCTATTTTTGGTTAGTTTACATACAGCTTCGAGCAGTAAGTGCAAGCACATGTTCTAAACAATAATCGGACTTTTTTGCTCCCTTTTATGGAGAGCAGTGCGCTATAGCATGAGCTTATGCAATATTGGTACAAAACCCCCGGCCTTTTTAGGGAGGCTAAGGAAATAAAAGTAGATTGTAGAGCTCTCGTACCAAATGCGGAGACTCTGCTATTGGCTTGGTGTTGCCCATCTTGTGCGCAGTTTCTATTGCACGCGCACAAGCAAGTTTGTATTGGTAAGCTGGTAAGGTTGCCTTAACGATCATACAAACGTCAAGGAATCTGGCATATATATAGCAGACTTTCCGCAGGTAATCTAAAATGCCTGTGAGGCTGTGGGGGGGGGGGGGAGGAAAAAAGCTAAATTGCCCCCTTTCAATACGGGGGAGGGGGGGGGTAAATTGAGAAATAATTGATTGGTTGTGTACACCCAATAAAATATTTTTTTATTGAATATAAACTATACACATTGCACTTTTGTGAGGTACGGATGCTTGAAGCAAGTTTCTGTGCATTGTGTGTGCTCTTCTGCTACTCCTTGTCTAAATGTTTTTTTTTTAAAGGACAGTGTGTTATTTATAAATCATGGCCCAACTGAGGGTGTTCTTTTAACAAGACGACGATCCGTTGTGGATTTTTGAAGGAAAAAAAAAGCAAGCACGTTTTCGTTTCGTTGCATATTCTAATAATTCTTCTGTAAAATATTTCGAGAGAGTTTTTTTTTTAAACACATGTTTTTGTATAGATTTTGTACGGTATGGTTCTAAAGCAACACAAAATCCTTGTACAGTATTTCGTTTTTCTCCCCGCTCAAAATCACCTATCGCTCTTTCCGTGTGTACTTTGTGAGCTCCTGAATCGGCCTGTGTTTGTCTCGAGGGTCTCTGTGTATGCTTTTGTACGTTTTTTTTGCGCGCCGCTCGCCAATGCTTCCTTTTAAAAAGTTTTCATTGTGGGTGCGCGTATGTTCGGGTGCGTGCGTGCGTGTGTACGCGTGTGTGCGTGCGTGGGTGGGGAGCGGTGGCGCGCCGCCCTATCAACCCGGCCACCCAAGTTCGATTCCCGCTCACGGCCAACACCGGTGACGATTATCCGAACCGGTCCTGGTCCTCCCCTAGGTCGACTCGGCATCAAATGAGTCCCTGGTGCGGTGTGTAAACATCGCCACTGTGGGGATAAAGGCGGCCGGGCGTGGTCCCGGCCACCCACCCCCTCGAGTGCCGTGCCTGCCTTCTAATGTGCTCGCTAACAGCACTTGCCCCTACAGTCTGTTAACTTTGTACGGGGGACCTTAGCCTACACGTGTGCATGTGATTTTCTTTCCACCCCATTCTTGCATATGGTCCAAGCTGCCTGCCCTTGTCTGCTGAGCGAGAGCCTGTTTAATAAAAACAGCTGTTAACTTAAACTACTGCTGCCTTATTTAAATTTCTTCCCCCCGCGTTCGACTCCAAAAGTTCAGAAATGCGATTCATAACAGACCCATGCTCCTTTTTTTTTAAACGCTGCCAAGTACAATCCACTGTAAGTAAACGAGTGGCGTGGGCCACATGCATAGCTTGATGGCCAAAACAAGAGACTACCCCGACCACATTACACAGGGCCCAGGACTTTGAAGTCTGAATTCCATCCTGGCTGAGTTGCCAAAACAACGGTCGCATAAACGTTCAGGCTTTGTCACGAAATTACTTCTCGTTATTTCTCATAACCTCTCCAACTCTGAGGCACATTTTACGACGACAACAAAAAAAACCCACCACGCCATGTGAATTTTTTCAAGCAGAGAAAACTTGAACAAAAACTTTACCCACTGCTATTAAGATGATCTTTCACGAAATATCTCAAACAATGTTGCACGCAAAGTCACCGTTTTTATAATATATACTTAAGGCAATGTTATTGACACATTTGTTTTGTTTATTGTGCTCGTGCGCCAGTGCCAACGCAGCACCACCAAATAATTCGTGTAGGCAACAATTAGATCATACGCAGCAATAGATCCTACGCAGCAATATATCTTACGTAATAATTATTCTCGGTGTGTCGAATATAAATAATGAAATAGATAGAATGCTGCCTCAATGCTGCTGGCATGATTCACTCCCAGAAGGCCTTGGGGCTGATGGGCTGTGTTAAAAAAAAACTAATTATTTTCTAGGTCGAAAGACAGATATCATTCAATCAATCTCAATTTTCTGCGGCAATGTCGCCCTCAAGAAAGTCGGCATCAGAGCAAGAGGAATGAGAAAAGGGAAATCTTTCGCGCCCTCGGTGGCTAACTCCGACTGAGCCAAGTAAATTGGAGCCGCGCGCAAACTAAAGATATATTTTATCAAGGAGACATGTTGTCTGCTTATTTGTTCTGTTACATAACGGAATTAAAGCATGGACTTTATTGTGGAAAAATACATTTGTTGGCCATGAGGAGTGCAAATTATTTTGCACCTCCCCCAGAGATTCGACTCAAGAGTAAATTAATACTTGGTTTTTTTTCAATCTCTCTCTTTGGATTGAGTCTCGCATTTTTTTGTCTGGCTTATACATTTTTTTGTCCCAAATATAACACGAAGCGGATCGTTTGCCTACTCAGTAAACTTGCATGAAACGATAGAGATGGTTGTACGTGCCATTCGGTGCGCGTGTATCTCTCCACACGTTTTAAAATCGGCCAAAGCTAAACCCCCGATAAGTACTTTTGTACTCTCGAGCGATTAGTTTCGATCTTCAATCAGTGAACAAACACGGAGGCACAGTGCGCACACGGGGTGGCACAATTAGTACACCGTGATCCGTAAAGTACAAACCATTGTCGGCTCAAGCCCTCGCCCTCAACCCTCCACGCCAACACGAAGCTAAGTGGATTAAAATGCTGCAGTTATGAAATAAATCCCTTGGCCGCGGGAGGCCGCTTTTGACTCCCACCTTGTCCGCGTGTTTGTTAACGTCCTCTGCTGCCCTCCCCCCCAAAAAAACGGGGCAAAGAAAGATTGGGCCGAGTCGGGTGCGGGGCGAACGAAGGTCCACACACATGGGGGGGGGGGGGGCTGCGCAGAGCATTCCCTCTTGCCCCCCGCCGCCGCTGCCTCTGCATTCGCCAAGCGCAGTGCGAGCTGCAGGGCACTGCTCCATTGCGCGTTCCGCGAGCTCGCCCACAAAACGAGGCCCCATCACCTTGTCTGCGGGACAAACCCCGGGCTTATTATTATTACTACTGCCAGTCACGGCACGAGGTCGATTGTCAAAACTGCGCAGCACACCGCGATGAAGTTCAACACAACGCCACTGACAGATGTCGGGACAAATCAAATCCTGAGCCCTCCCCCCCCTCCACTCCCAACACAGATGTCACATTTCCTGACCGTCCTAGGTCAAACCCAGACAGTTGGCAACCCTCCCCGCACAGCACAAATTTGTATAAACCGTGTAAACATTTTCCGAATGTTCACATTCGTAGCTCATACTGGCTGCACCCGGGTTAAGAGCGCTCCTGATAACTTAAAAGTGGCTCATTCTAAAGTGCCGCCCTGCAGTTGCATTCTTCAGTCACTGCTGGCAGTGATGGAAGGTCTAACGAGCGCCTCTAAAAGGGGATTTTGGCCTACTCTTCCACGCCAGTCGGATATCTTGGAAGCGGTCAGCGTACCCACATTTTATTCCACCACACCACGTGTCACTTGTCGACTATCTAACGATGGTGTACGCGTTTACACTGCTGCGTAGACACTCAGAGGGGGGGGGGGGGTTGACGATATCTTCCCCCCATTGCTTCAACTGTCCCGCCAGGAAGTCAAACCGACGACTTTTGTATCGCAGTAAATTAAAATAGCTCATTAAAATCCAGGTCAATTCAAGTCCAGGTCAATTCAAATCCAGGTCAAGAGTCAACCCAACCGCGCAGTTTATAAAACGAGTACCGGCTTTCTTGAAAATGTGTCGAGGTTATCTCGCGGACTGATCTGGCCCCCGCCATAGGCATGTGGGAATTTCATGCTGGTTCACGGCTGTACACAGGAGATGAGCACGCACGCAACGATAACACTTCATTTGACCGGAAGAGTGAAACTAATTTCACTCTGGTTGCATTTTTGAATGCTAAGTCGCCTCTGAGATATAGGCAAGTTTTATATGAATCTTTCACCCTATCAGACATCAACGAATTATTTACGTGCGGCTGCATTTATAGATGGGGGTTTGTCTTTTTTATATATATAATGGCACGATTTCCTATGCACTGGGCGATAATCCGTCTCTCTGCCAAAACCGGAACAGCTCGGCCTTCTAGGCTCTGCTAATAACCTGTCTAGACGAAATACAATCTTTGCCAATGCCAAGTTTTTTTTTGCTGTGCGCTAATTCCTGCGGCTCGCCAGAGGAGAGACCGACGGAGAGACAGCCGACAAACGGGCGACGTACAGAAGACACGAACAAGATGAAATTTCATCTTCGACAGTCAAGAAAGGTCACGCGGAGGTCAAAGCGATGGCAAGGTCGTGGCCGTGACGTGCTCGGCAAACACTCGCGGCTTTGAAGCGAACCATTTCCCAGTGTTTACTTTAGTCAGGCATTTCATACAGTGCATGTCATTTCATACAATTTCTCTCCTGCGTTGCGCGGAAATGAAGCCCGTTGCAAAACATAAACAGCGTATTTATCGCGATTAGCCACATTAAAAGGGCATAAATTCAAGTAGTTGTTTTTGAACATTATCTTCCCCATTTCAACTTCAGAGAAAACAGCATAACCCACGCACATACTCGCTCGCTTGTTAAAATTTTATGAAAACAAACATTTTAATTATGGGTTTTGTTTACAGGCACCTTGTGACCTTGACTTTTGCATTGGTATCTTTAATTTCCCCCCGCGCCCCCCCCCATAATTATTGTATATTCCAATAATGTTAGGTTGCTGCCACGGTGCAATGTTTGACACACACACATGATTTACAATCTCCTGATGCGACCGTTTGAAACAATGGGGCAAGTTCTTTCACTACCCCGCCTGGGTACGCATCAAGTCAACGGGCAGGTCTCGTGTGGGGCAGGAAAGTTCCCACCTCTTACAAAGACTTCTGGCCAGGATGGAAGAGTAGGCCAAAACACCTCCAGAGGGGCTCTCTGAAATTCCATCGTAGTGGAGACCCTTCTGTCAGCATTAACATGAGGAAGCTAATTGCAGGACCTGTAACTTAACCACTCATGCAATTGGCATTATGTCCGAGAATAATAAATAAATGTCCGGAGCTTTGCAGCTCACCATGCATCACCCTATGTCAGAGAACGGCCGCAGAAGGAACGACTTCTAAAGTCACGTCAATAGATTTTGTGTTAAATTCACACTATGGGCACACTTTGTATATACTCTGCAATGCGTGTTTGTTTAAAGTCTCGGAGCTGTAAGGTAGACAAAATAAGTGAAACTACAAATGTGATATTGGTCTTCGGGTAGCAGTCATTTATGACTCATCTCCACTTCAGGCCCTGAATCTGGTCACTTGAGAGACTAAACTCACACCAATTTTACCCCGGTAAAGCACGTGGAACCCTGCCTCTAAAAGCCTGAGGGATGAACCACGACATTACAACCAATGCCATTATCGCTAAGAATTGAATGCAATTACCAAAATACAGTCATTCACTTTAATATGTAGGTTAAAAAAAAGCCGGTGTAATAAAAATGAGAAAAAAAATATTTGCCATTCTAGATTTGAAGCTTTCGTGACTGCAAGGATTCATATTCTTAGGTTTTTTCGGTAAAGTCACGTAGGTAAATTATCTAATTAATAAAAGTAAAATAAAAAATAAAATAAAAATCACGACGTTTCGGAGGCAACACAAGCCTCCGTCTTCAGGTGGAACCGTCACAGCACGATAGCTGTATCAAGTATTTGCCACACAAGTTGGCAAGAAGACTGCACTGCTCATGTAGAATATAACAGAGGCCTCTTGTCATTAATAGTCCAATAACAAGCCCTGCTTACAGCTTGTTGATCCAAAGCAGCCCGTGCTCGCTGGCCATGGCTCTGGCCAGGAAGAGCACTGGTCAGGTCTGTGGCCGGGCTGGCGAATGACCCAACGTCCACCCTTTGCAAGAGTGAAACCCGACGTTGCAAAAGCCTCTGGCACGGTAAACATTTTGGTTTCTGTTGAGCACAGCTGCCCAATGCCAGCAGACTTTTTGAACAAATTAATCGGAGGTTTTTTTTGTTTTTACAAATTCTGAGAAAATGATGTTTAAAACCACTCGGTGCCCAGTGGGCAAGGGGGACCGGATTAAATCTGTGCTACATCGAGCAAACCTTACTTTATTAGGGAAAGTGCCACTTTCTCGCCGATAAATCAGGTTATGCAACCAGGTTGCTCTTCCAGATGAGGTGAGGGTGGGAGAGGGGAGAGGACTTTATTGTGTCCGTTGCTTGCACAATGCCCGTGGTGTAATGCTCAAGCCACTGGACTTGCAATCCAGAGGTCGCCGATTCGATCTCCCGGCGCGGCATTTGAAACAATGGGACAGGTTTCTCAATTCCTTCTGTCTCGGTTCGTCGATGAGCAGGTTATGTGCGGTGGGGCAAAATGTGGGTGCTCCAATCCACTTCCAAGAAGTCTGGCTAGTGTGTAAAAGTAGACCAAGTACTCTCTAGCGAGGGGCTCTTTAGAGCTCACTCGAGTGGAGGCATTCAGCGAGCAGTGGCGTGATAAACTCAAGGGCTGCATCATTATCTATCTAAAGTGTGGCCCCATTCCAAGACGTTGGACAATTGAGGTAGGGGACGTGGGTGTCAAGTTAAATTGTGAGAACGAGGAGTGGAGCGCTACGGGGCCAGGAGGAAAACAAAGAGGAGAGTACGAGAACGGCACAAACTGATTATGAAGGCAGTTGCTTAACCATCGATATAAACTAAAAGTCCTCGCTCCAATTAAGCGTCTTCATTCAGCTAATTAAGTAACTTAAAAAAAACATCGGAATCCACTGCTTTTTTTCCCCTATGGTCAATTACTCAGACGCTTTAAAATTGGTGGCTGCCTGGGCCTGGCGGATATTCGCCTGCCGTTGTTTTTGTCTCCGAAGGTTCCACAGTGGGCCTTTGTTCTTGTGGACAGCAAACCAAAAATATCAAATAAAAAAATATTTTTGAAAAACATTTGGTGTTGATTTGAAGCTTTCGTGACTGCAGGAATCCATGCTCTTTGGTTCTTTCGGTAAAGTCACGTAGGCAGAAAAATAAAATAAAATAAAAAATAATATATTGTTTTTGTATTTTATGACGTAGGTAGAAAAAAAATATATATTATTTCTTATAAATAAAATAAAATAAAAAATAATATATTATTTTATTATTATTATTTATTTTATTTTATTTTCTACCTACGTGACTTTACCGAAAGAACCCAAGAGTATAAATATATGGTGGCTGCCACCGTGACATTCTGGCTAGCGAAGGTGGGAAACCCCCCTGCAGAGCCGGCGCTGATGCCAACGTCAGCAAGCCGCGCCCCGTCACCTCCCCACAGCGGCACGCGCGGGGACGAGAGGGGAGACTTGGTTTCTTTTGCGTTATCCTCCTGAATCGAACAATCGAAATGGATAATTGGCAAACGATTACTTGACGACTGAACATCCCAACTCGACACTTCAGGGAGAGAGCATGATACAAATGAACACATTTATCAAAATAAAGACGGTCAGTCCTCGGGAGAGAAAAAGCGTAAACGCTGGAGCTTGGATTTTAAAGGGAGGGAGGGAGGGAGGAGGAGGTACAGTATCTGGCAGTGCAAAAGGCCCGAATGAATTCCGACGTGAGGGTCCAGAGTGAAAACGACTTTCACAACGTCCAACGAAGCACAGCATCGCTAACGTCTTCATGATATCGTACCGACAGCAGCAGTGACACGAAGCGTAAGCAAACTGAGTTAAAGTCAGAGAGCCAGAAGCAGATGAAGTGTCCCTAGATTAATGAAAACACTGGAGCGGGGGGGGGACCAAACATCAGCTCGAATTTAAACAAAATATCTGTCTCGTTTGTATGTTCTTCTTTCTCATCTCGCTCCATCTCTGCCTCCCGTCTACATCGCTCCCGTCTCACTCCTTTGCCGTCTCTTGGCTAAGCTCTGCTCTCATATCACTCGGGAGCTTGTACATCAAGAGTGGGGGGGGGGGGAGGTGGGACAAAACAAGATAATTTCTGCTTCGGGCCCCCGAATGCGCCATCAACCGTCGCTGTACTCGGGACGGTGAGGATGACGTCCTGGCCACGCACGACACGCACACCGTGAGCACAGGAGAGGTGGCAGGTGTCTCAAACTCACTGCGCTGAAAACTAATTGCCATCAAAATGGGCCAGCGCTGAATGGCAAGCAGATAAGCTTCAGCAGTTACCTTCATTTGTCTGCGCGTTATTTTGTTAATGCTCTTTTTTAAAATAGAAGTTATTAACTGGGTTTATCTAGCCACACACTTTGCAGAACACGCAGTCATCATCGTCATCATCCGCATCAACAAGGTGATGGAAGTTTGTGACTGTGCGCGACGGGGCGCGAGATGAATCTGCTTGATGTGCATCAAATGCTCCACACACACACATACAAAACAAAGACCCCCCCCCACCTCATCCCTATCGCCTTAACAGACTGTTGGGGCAAGTGCTGTTAGCGAGCACCTACGAAGGCCGGCACGGCACACGAGGGGGGTGGGTTGGCCAGCAAAACACCACGCCCGTAAAGGCTCACCCGACCACTCCCCGGGGCGGGGAATCGCTCCGCGGAACGGAGAGGGCCCAAAAGCGAGAGGCCTCTGCCGCGTACGTCACACGGCGGCAACCCGAGAATGTTCCCAAAACGACGGTGGGGCGAGGGGGAAAGTGTCACGACCACCCCGTGTCATTTTAGCCACGTGATCCCCCGCCGCCCTCTCGAACGATCGAAACGATGGGGCGGTGATGAAACAAAGAAATCCCTGAGCTTGTCATTAACATTGACATTTTTTGACAGTAACGGTTTCAATGTTTGTGAAAGGGTCAATTTCTTAATCCGTTCTGTGTGTGTGTGTGAATATTGAAGGATGTCTGTATAGATATATAATTCTCTCGTACGTGTCTGCGCTTGCATGCGAGACGCCGTCTCGGCGGTTGTGGCGCAACTGCGCTTTGATCCTGAACCTTGCACAGACCGCGCGGAATTTGGGATCGGAGTCTGGTCCGGCCCTCCCCTAGGTAACTCGGTCTACAACGAGTCACAACAACACCCCCTCCGCTCCTTCCCCCCCATTTGTTTTAAGTAATAGTTCTAAACCGTTCTCTGTTATACTGATGTGTGGAACATCACACAAATAAACCGTTACATTTACATTGGCGGTGGTGCGCCGGCCCGAGCAGCAGGAATAACACTGCCCTGCAGAGGAAAGATGATATAACAGGCGACGTTTCGGGCAACGACCCTTGTTTATAACAGATAATTGGATACTCTTTGTTTTTTTCCGGTAAAGTCACGTAGGTAATTTTTTTTTTATCACGACGTTTCGGAGGCAACACAAGCTTCCGTCTTCAGGTGGCACCGTCACAGCAAAATTACCGTATCAAGTGGAGATAACTCTAAGAGACACGAGACTATAGAGATAATTGGATGGTGAATTTCTACGCGGCAAAAGTTGGGCCAATTCCCCAAAACACATCGTCACGGAGCGAACGATGCCCAACGAGCATCTGGATATCGTGCGGCAGTGCCGGTGTCAGTGCGCGCGTGTGTCGAGATGGATTCCCGCTCCCAGGCCAACACCAGTGACGATTATCCGATCCGGTCCTGGGCCTCCCCTAGATCGACTCAGCCTCTAATGAGAACCTAGCGCCACTGGGGAGACAAAGGCGGCTGAGCGTGGTGTTGGCCACCCACCCCCTCGTGTGCCGTGCCGGCCTTCATATGTGCTACTCTCTAAAAGCACTTGGCCTAACAGCCCGTCAAAGGCTATACGGGGGATCTTTGTCTTTGGTGCCACCCATCCCCTCGTGTACCGTGCCGGCCTTCATAGGCGTCCTCTTACAGCACTTGCCCCAACGGTCCGCTACAGGCTATACGGGGGATCTTTGTCTTAGTAAGTGTGCGTGGAGACCATGAGTGGCTCCAATGCACAGCAAGACGATGTAACCTCACACCTCGTCGTCTTCACCACCACGGTGAGAAATATGTTCAGCAAGATGTCCGACGGTTTTTAAATCCTTTATATTAAGTTCACTTGCTTGCTTGCTTGCGCGCTTACGACCGTGCAAATCTTTCGGTCGTTTTTTAACCCACTTCCCGTGATCCAATCGAGCTGACATTTTGCACACAGCCTCGTTGTGCGTGACAATTTATTTTCCAAAATTTAACACTTTTTAGGCAAAAAAAACGATATTTAATTACCAATTGCTTAATGGTGGTAGGCAATCATCTGACCCATAGGTGGCAGCCATCTCAAGCCAGAGGACGAGAGCCTCTAGCCGCCACGCATATAAAGGATTTATAGTGAAAAACTTTGTTTTTACGGGTTATTTTTTTTTGTTTGTCCTTGTTGTTGTTGTTGCCGCTGCTGCCGCTGCCGCTGCTGCACCACGTCCTCGGAGATTCTTCATGCAACTGAACCGAGTCAGGCTCACATCCTGCCCTCGATCACGTCACGTCGCCGGCTTTTTTCCTGGCCCGAGCCGAGTGAGTCGAGGAGCAGCCTCAGAGATATGCGCGCGTGCTGTGATGTCGCTTGCTTGTTTCAAACTTCGCCCAACACCCCCCCCCCAGCCCGCCCCCAGCCGCCGTGTTTAAAATACACGGTGGAAAATCACAACACTGTAACATGTTTACATTTGAACGCTCTGTCCTGGCCGGTGCCTATGTTGATTGTTATAAATAACCATCTATTAAGATCACCGCCTTGAACACCGCTCCCCGTAGCAACGGAGAGGGCCGTGGGCTGGGAAGGAACGGGACGCGTATGCGGTGGATGGCTTCGGGCCAACGGGGCTTAGACCCCAAAGACAAAGATGCCCCACATAGCCTTTGACAGGCTGGTAGGGCAAGTGCTGTTCGCGAGAACCTATGAAGGCTGGCACGGTACACGAGGGGATTGGTGGCCCCGAAGACAAAGATACACCATATAGCCTTTTAATAGACTGTAGGGGCAAGTGCTGTTAGCGAGTAGCACCTATGAAGGCCGGCACGGCACACGAGGGATTGGGTGGCCAATACAACGCCCAGGCCGCCTTTGTATCCCCAGTGATGATGTTTACGGACCACTGCACCAGGTACTTATGTGAGGCTGAGTCGACCTAGGGAAGGCCCAGAACCGGTTCAGATAATCGTCAACCGTGTTGGCCCTGACCGAGAATCGAACTCTGGTCGGCGGGTTCGTAGCGCAGCGCGCTAACCGCTGCACCACCGCTCCCCGCGACTGGTGACCCCTCGCAACCTATCCACGTGCGTTAGCGTTCAAACAAGCGTCGAGAGAGTGACCGTCCTGGAAGCCGGACCCGGCGAGACGCCACCGTTGAGTCCGTGTCGTCGGAGGCGTCAGTCGACCTTATGGCGCATTGCTTTTTTTTTGACGTTCTTTTTCTCATTGTTTCTTAAATATATCAGTTATTAAATTTCGACTTAAAGCTTTCGTGACTGCAGGGATTCGTCTTCTTGGTTCTTTCGGTAAAGTCACGTAGAAGGGAAATAATACAATAATAAAAATTCAACATAATAAAATACAATTCTCGCGTCTGACGCTGTTTTTCCGACAGACCTGTTCTTCACCTAAGGACGGCTGCTAGCGTTGTGACCGAAACGTCGTGAGAATTGTATTTTATGATGTTTTATTTTTATTATTTTATTATTTCCCTTCTACGTGACTTTACCGAAAGAGCCAAGAAGATATCAGTTATTAGTTTCACTTTTTTCTCACTTATTTATTATTGAACAAGAGCCCGGTGCAGACAGCGAGCATTGAGAGGAGGGGGGTACAGATATTTTGCGGACGATAGCCCAAGGCCAGTTGCTCACGGGACAGGGGATAGGGAAGGAGGTTGGGACTCTGCCCTGGGAGAGGAAGGTGAGGAAAAGGAAGATATTATTTTCTTGGTTCTTTTGGTAAAGTCACGTAGAAGGGAAGTAATAAAATAATAAAAATATAACATAATATGATTTTATTACTTCCCTTCTACGTGACTTTACCGAAAGAACCAAGAAGATGAATCCCTGCAGTCACGAAAGCTTTAAATCGAAATTTAAGATATTATTTATATAATTTAATTCATAAGCACATACACGTGGCTTTCAAATGAGCTCCACTCGCACGTGCAAATAGACACAGGTAATTTCCCGAACTGAAACTCCTAGTGAAAACACCTTGAGAGTCGGCGAGGCTTTGCCGGCTAAAATAAAACTGCGCCGTTGTTGGTGTGCGTCTGTGTGTGTCGTGAAGGACGCTACTGGGCAGTTGGAGGCAGTCGCCCTCCAACAACAACGGAGGGCGGAGGAGCGACGCTCACAGCAACGAGCGGAGCGCCGGGTGGCTAAAGCACAGCAAGTTGGTACAGTAGGGGGCAAAGGTGGTGCATCAGCCAGTCATCTCGGTCATTTCGGTCAGTCGTCCCATGGCACCTGCTGGGTCTGCCCCGTGACCTCCTGCCAGCGGGCG
>CM025611.2:2503849-2521828 GCA_014621495.2 Entosphenus tridentatus
TCGTGGTGACGTCACCGCCACTTAGTGGCGAATGGCGGTTGTTGTTGGTGTTGTTGTTGTGTCGCATACAGTCCAGGCAGGCTTGCCCTGAGGTCACCATCCTGGGCTCTAAGCCAGAGCCTTATCTTGAGCTTCTTGCCTCCTGCGCCTCTTGCTCCGTCTCATCTCCTGCCCGCTTGCAAACTCCATGCAGGGCTCATAAGCAACAGCTTGCTGGATACTTGAGCTCCAAATAAGGGGGGTCTGGATCCAGCCCTAAGCTCATCACCAATTTTCATCACCATGGCAAGCAGTAAAGCGATTCCCCAAAGCTGCATCCTGTTTGGCACCTCAGAGGAGATGGGTGGAGCCATCAAACGTCCTGGCCTCTGCTGGCCATTCTGGCTGGCACCGTCGCGGATTAAGAGAGGCTCTACCCGTGTCCAACAGCATGATGATGGTACATCAGACTCTCGATTATCCACGCTAATCACGGGGTGGACGGCCGCGGATAATTTAAAATTTTGGATAATTAAAAAATATAAATTTCCGCAGATCTCTATGCCGAAATACACTCATATAGGTGTCGATTATGTTTAAGTTAAGAAAATGTAGTCGATTTAGAACGAACACTACTGATCGACCGATCGACGCGCGTGTTAAGTGATGACGCTTTCCCGCTCCTGTGCAGAAGAGTCCGCCCACTACGTGGATAGCAGAGCCTCGCCAATCAAAATCAATCAAACTCCACCCACTGTTGTAAATATATGCAACTACTGTAGTGTAGCGGCAATCAGGTGGATTTCGGATGAAGCAGATCACATATTTGTTCGGTTTAAGCACGTGACTTTTAATAGACATTTCCAAGAATAACAATGTATATCTGTTTTTAGATTGTTAATTTGGGCTTTAAGGAATATCAATGCGTTATTAATGTACGTGAAAAAGGTGTGTGGTTCATCCGCAAATTGTATAAACCGCACGCGGATAATCGTGAGTCTGTAATTATAACAAAAGGGTGGCTTTTGCTAGATAATGGGCAGCGTTGGTGGAGGAATACGTGGCACCTGTGATCAGGTGGAATCGAAATCAAAGTCAGAGAGCGAGGGGATCACGGGAGGTGTGAGCGGGGCTAGTGGCAGAGTGGGCGGTGCTTTGCAGAAGTGGGCGGGGCTGATAGACACATGCAGAAGCAATTGGAGAGAGGAATGGGGCAAATATATTCAGAATACTGCAGCTGAGATCAAAGAGATGATAAGAGATGTATTTAGATGAGACATGAAGGACAGTTCAGGATAGACATATAAGAGATGAGAGTAAAAAGGGAGGGACGAAAGATGTATAGAGACAAATGCCTGTGGGTGCATCAATTACAACACGGAATTCCTCACTTACCAGGCCTGCACCCCCAATACCAACCCCCTGAACTTGATTTCAAAGATGCGGTGCATCGTTCATCGACGGTACGATTGCGCGACGCTGCGGGCGGTCTAAACTGATCTCCCGGAACGGGTTGGGCGGCACACGGGCCTTAAAGCTCGCGCCAATCCCTGCTCGAGGCCAACCCGGCTCACAGCGGCGCATGCCCATTGAGAGTTAATGTGGCAGAACTGCACAAGGTGAGGGCTTGCTCATCGCTTCCGCCGGGCAGGGCGGGCAGGGCGGGTGGCGTGGTGGCAGGAGGAGGGGGGGTGAGTTTGGGTGAGTTTTCTGCACCCCGACGTGCCCCCAAAAGTAATACCGCCGGTTGCTCTGCGTGACCGAGCCAGCAATGAGGGCGGTACGGCCGCCACGGCCGATCACGCGAGGACATCTTCCCGGTGAACTTTCGCGAACGTCTTCCAAGCAACCACGACACGAGCGGGGCGGCCGATTTGCCTGCGGCCGATGAAGTCGCGCCGAAAAATAAAGCCCCGATTCTCGTCAGATCTGGGAAGTTCAGTGAAGCCGAGTGGGATTGCTGCTCATGTATTCGGATGGGGTGGCTATTTACAGTTTTACAGGTGTTGCAGGAGTTGGGGCTGCGAGGTGTGGCCAGGAGATGGCTTTTCTGAGTGGCCCTTCCTCGCGTGTGTGGGTGGGTTGACTGAGTAGTCTGGAGTTCTCCGACGGAAAGTTTAAATTGAATTTTGCCAAACATCCCAAAGTACTATCCTCCTAAAAATGTTTGAGACGCAGAGAGACTTTCCAAAGTGAATAATCGGTACATATAGTGATATTTTTTTTTTACACATTCCCTTCCCTGTGATCCTAGCAATATAATTTTACAATTCACCTCCGTTCATATATGAATTAAGTCGTTATACGCATGACACATGCCTGATAATTGCTAATACACGTCCCACGTGACTTAGCTTTGTTTCTGTTGTTGAAGACTTGATAGGCCTCAACTTGGTACGGTACAAACGTGGCAAAAACATCAATCTAAATAAGAAAAATTATAAACGAAGTGGTCGCTAATTAACATTCCATGTACGTTTAAATTTTTTTTAGCAAGACACATTTGGGAGAGTGATGAATGCCCCCTGGGTAAATATTTAAAATGTTGTTTTCCACAAACTGTGCTGTGCTGCATCATATCTTCGGAGTCTAAATGCAAAGACAAAAAGGGTCGTGCACACAACTTCATTCCACATTAACAAAAACAACTACGTTCGTCATCACGGTCATCATCGTCAGCCAATATCCATCCACTGCTGGATGGTTTCCGCAAACTGCTGCCAATCTGTCGATGTAGCAAGACACCCATTGAGTTCTGAAAATTAAAACATTCACGTCAACCCCCGTACCAAGATAGTTCTGCATCAAAAACGTTCATTTTTCCGTAGCATTTTTCATCAATTGCACGGGAACACGATACCGCGTATAATCATTAACGTATAAATTACAAATTCACCTACGCAGCACACGCACACAACCAAATAGGACGAGATGAACACACGTTACTTTGAGTTTGTGAAAGAGAAAAAAAGTTACTTTTATTTTTCTTTTGCCTTCCTTCTCCTCCTCCTCCCTCCTCTCTTCACGTGACCGTAACTGCAGCAATCTGTGACGTCCACAGCGTGGAAATGAATGCAGGAGGCCTCCCGCCAACTTGGAAGGATGCCTGGAAAAAGGCGAACGGAGCGAGCGAGCGAGTCAAAGAGATGACGCTGGGAGAAATGGAGATAGTGGGTCTGCTGAGATGTAACAGCAGCAGGACCTCGCAGTGATGAATAGGACCGGGCAGGACTGAAACTCCCAATTCATCACGAGCCCTTCGAATCGAGCTTGGTCGCAGATTGCTTAACGCGCAACAACAACAACAACAAACAACAACAAATCAACTACAGGGTCCGCACTGTGGCGACAAAAGCGTGACTGCAATTTCTGTACTGCTGATGGAAGTGGTTCTTTTTGAGCTATCTGGTTCAGGTTGAAAGCGGTTGTGCATGAACAATGTCCATCGGTCCATGGAGGGGTTGTGCACTATAATTCTCGTCAAGATCATCCAGCTTAACACGTAGTAGAACTTTCGCGACCAATATCGCCCATAATAGAGGTTTTTTGAGTCAGATCGCGTAAATGTATAAATGTGTCGTTAAAACCCGCCACCACCCGACACAGCCAACTAGTAAGGGTTGTCACGTAGACAGAACGTGGCCAATTCGTCACTAGTACAGCACACCGCTGTGTTGGTGTGTCGATGTGTCGGTGTGTCGGTGTGTCGATGTGTTGGTGTGCTGGTGTGTTGGTGTGCTGGTGTGTTGGTGTGCTGTAGCTGCGGTATAAAGTTGTGTTGCCGACCGCAGTGGCCGAAGGGTTGGTCAAAAACTTGATATTACAAAAACAACAAAACTGAGAATAATAAACTTTTTGTAAAACGCGCAAAATGCATTTTACCCCACCAGCTTCCGTCCTGATAACCATTTACTTTCGAAGGAAAATGTATGTTGCAAAACCGTTACATAATCCGTGCGCGGGCACACATTTCCTTTGTTGCCCTTTTTCTTAATTGTTTAGCAAAGGAAGTTCTCAACGACTCTTTAGACTCCAGCAATGGTCCTTGTTTGGAATGTTTAGCCAGTCCCCTTTATAGAGTATGCTCTGTCGCGAGTCAGAAGAAAGAGGAATGCCCGCAGCACATCTATTACCCTACGAGAGAGATAAAAAAAAACACTAAAACTCTCCATCATTTAGCTTAGAAAATTACAACGCGTGTTCGTACGATCTCGAGTCTCCAGTTGTCTCTGCAACAGGAAGCACGCCGTCTCTCGGGGGCACCGATAATGCTGGAGGAGTTCACTTGAAATGTTTTATTGCTGGCTACAATGCAGCATAAACTTTAGGCGCCTGTGTTTGGCAACTGTGATTGAAAAATGCGTCTTCGGGAAAGGAAATGTTCAACCACTTTTGCTTCTCACGACAACATTGGGGGTGGGGGCGTGTGATGCACTGTTCGCTACCACGCCTGCGAATCTTCCCCACGGATTCTTCGTCTCACGATGACGTCAACGTCACACAATTAAAATAAGTCGCGAATGGTTTAAAGGTGCGGCACGGCAAGTTCCTCGCTCACTCCGCTGCCGGCAGAAGGGCCTCGATTAGAGGGCGCTCTGGAGAGCGCCTCTTGAGGAGGTTGTTTTGACCAAATGCGTCCGCATCGAGCGGACGTCTTGGGAGAGGTTGGGAGTGGCCAGACTCTGCCCCGCACCACGTGAGCTGACGATCGACAAACTTTGGCGAACCCTTTTCATCTCCCGCTCTTGGGACACAGTAAAGGGAGGGGGAAGGGGGTTAGAATTTCAAGAAACGTGCCCCAATTATTTCAAATGCCGCGCCGGGAGATCAACCTCTGCATTGCACGTCCGGTGTGCTCATCATTTACAACAACGGCAGCGTCCCTCAATTGGAACAAAACAAAAAGGGGGTGGGGTAAACTTAGACAAACGCAAGGAGCATATTTTTATAATTATTTAAGTGAGCTGAATCTACAATGCATTAGAGTGAACTTGGCCACGTTATTTTCCATCGCACTGGCATGCGGCAGAATGCGCCCCTTGTGTTCCAGAGAGCTCCCCCCATAGTTGTTGTTTCCACTGAAGCCCACAGCAGTTTCGCGATTTTGGCACAGCCGTGTTTTCCTTGTCCAAACTTCCAGGCCCTTAGAGTAACGGCCACATCGTGTCTCGTGGCGTCACTGGTGAGCACACTGAGCTTGCAAGTCCACAGGTCGCACGGTTTGATTTGATCGCCCGACGCGGCATCTGACGCAAGGGGCTGGCTCGTTAAATCAGCCCTGCCTCGGTGTCCACTTCGCAGTGTACATGGGCCCACCGCATTCTCAGCCGATCGGTAGGTCGCGAGTGCTGTGACCCGGGAGAGTCGGTCAAATGGCCCTTTCCCAGCGCTCTCTCATGTTGTGACGCTCTCTCGTGCAGTGACGTGAGCAAGAATTTCACGGGCGGTGTCTGTAGCTTTATTTTATATTTTAAATACGTCGATGGGAGGGAGCGGTGGCACAGTTGGCAGTGCGCTCTGCTATGGAAGCAGCGACCTGAGCTTGATTCAAGGCCATTTGAAAGATCAGCGGTAATTCATACTCTTAGTTCTTTCGGTAAAGTCACCGAAAGAACTAAGAGTATGAATCCTTGCAGTCACGAAAGCTTCAAATCTAGAATCAGAGGTAATCTGCACCGGCACTGGCCCAACTCCCCCACAACCCCCCCTCTGTACCAACTACATGTGCAGTGAAGTTACAGTCCAAAAACCCTCGTTACTGATACGGCATGGGAATGCCTTCATCCAACAGTGGAAAGCCACAGTGGATGTAAACTATGCTACGCACTTAGTAATAAGTAGGGCGGTCCGCTAGAGCAGTTGCAAATGCACAGACACACATACACATCGTCTGTTCTGTCTGGGGCAGACTGGCATGGGTTCTGCAGAATGCATTTGCTTTTAACATTGGACTTTACACTGTTCGAGACACAGCAGCTGCTAGTAAGCTCCAGGCATGAACGTTTCAGTGTCTGGGTTTCATAGGGGTCGGTATTTCGTTCTCCAATTCGCTTCTTTGAGAATGCTTTTGACAGTTGTATTCAGCTGCAGTTTCAGATAGAAAATGCCCGTGAACTTTCATGGTTTAGGACCTCACCACCAAAGACTTCGTTCGCCCTCCACATTTTTGCACGTGTTTTTTTTTATTCCGCTGTATATAATATTCATCTGTCTCAAAGCTAGACAATTGGAGGTATCGGAAGAGAGTTCAGCAAGTTATCATATCCCATAGGAGTGCACGTGTACACGCACATCCCTTTTGTCAATCCACTGCTGGATGAGGGCCTACCCACAATGCACGAGTCGAGGGGGTTACTTGATCTTTACTTTGCAGGTGGGTCGATGTAACTCGGCTAAGGCGGGGGGACACAGATGTGGAAGCATATGAGTTCAGCACAGCAGTGGATTTTGCTACATTTCCTCCTGCACTGCTCACGAGGCAGCTTCTGGCTAATTCCTGCGTGACTTCTGAGACCTGATGAGATTGGGCGCATTTGATCCAATCGCCCATCGTAGTACGAGCGTGATGGCATTTTTCAGTCAGTAGGCTTTTTTTTTCTCAGTCATCGTAATATTCTATAGGTGCCGGGTAACTTTTTCTGACAAAATGGCCAATTACTAAGATTCACGACACAAAGTGCCCCGACAAACAAATCGATAGACGGACAAGTGAAGTTTCATAGACACGCACGCAGCAGGTTTGCGCCTGTTCGACTTGGCCATCGGACACTTCAATTTGTCAACTAATGATCCCAAAGTGGGTAATGCGACAATGCAGGTTCATTTTCGTGTCGCTTCAGTGCGTACGTCTCTTGCCCATGACCAAGATCACCCGGAATGCACCCGGGTCTCTTCAGATCTCAGAGGCAACGCGGGGGTTCAGCCCGGATCGTTCTTGCGAGGATTGTCATCGCCGTCCGCAGCGGCAGCAGCAGTGGGGATGGATTCAAGTAGGGGGGAGGGGTGGGGAAATCGGCCCCCTCCTTGGCATTTTTATAGTTAGGACGGCTGTTTGCGTTGTGGCCGAAACGTCGTGAGAATTGTATTATGTTTCATTTTCATTATTTTATTATTTCATTTCTACGTGACTTTACCGAAAGAACCAAGACTATGAATCTCTGCAGTCACGAAAGCTTTAAATCGAAATTTGTAATAGTTACCGGAGAAAACGCATTGGGCGTTATTTATTAATATTGGGCCCTATTTAAAATCTTGAAATTTCGGAATGTCCTCCACCCTCACCCCACACCCGCCTTTGAACACCTCCGAAGTGCGGCCATACCCATCGTCGTACCAACCCTTCCGATGATCCCACGTGCCTATGCCCCCCCACCCCTCCTCCCCACGCCTTCAACGCGACAACAGCGCGGTGCGTGTGACAGCCGCCTCGTCCGTCCGCACATTTCCGCTTTGCCCGCCGCTCCCGTCACCCGCGAGGCCTCGCGCGGTGTCGGTAAAGGCCCCGCGAGCGCCGGACAAACCGGTCTGGTGCGCTCCTGAGTTTGACCGGGAAGGGAGAGACCGCGCGTGCATTGCTCCCGCAGAGTTGCGAGGTGGAACGACGGCTGTGAAGTGTCCGACAGCTAAATCGCGGGGGGTCTCCCGGCAAGCTCGACTTGAAGCGAGAGAGAGAGAGAGAGGGACAGGAAACGAAGCGGGGAGGGATCGCGCGCCGTAGCTCTGGCTGAGCCGTGGGGTTCTTTTTTGGGTTTCATAACGCGAGAGGAAGAGTCGAGTGAGTGTGAGCGAGCAATCAAACCAACAAGAACAAACCCCGCCGAGGGAAAGTGCACCAAACGAGGTGGTGTTGAGATAGCAAAGTAAAGGTAGAAGGGAAAAAAATAATGATTACAGTCCTTCGTAATTATGGCGAATGCTGTGGCTTCGATCATTTAACAACGGCGACGGAAATAATTCGCAGGCCTCTGAGTCATTCCATTGCTGGTCATGGGGTGTTGTGTGTTCATACTTGTGGGGAGCAGTGGTGTAGCGGTTAGCGCGCTGCGCTATGAACCTGGCGACCCGGGTTCGATTCCCGCTCACGGCAAACACCAGTGACGATTATTTGAACCGGGCCCGGGCCTCCCCTAGGTCGACTCAGCCTCAAATGAGTGCCTGGTGCGATGTGTAAACACCGTCACTAGGGAGACAAAGTCGGCCGGGCGTGGTTTTGGCCACCCACCCCCGCGTGTGCCGTGCCGGCTTTCGTAGGTGCTCGCTAACAGCACTTTCCCCTACAGTCTGTTAAGGCTAAATGGGGGATCTTTGTCTATTTTGTGTCCATACTTTACCGTTACACAGAAACACTGTGACACCTGCATCGGCAGTGCCACAACAAATAACCAAAACGCTCCACGCATTCCTCAATCACGCTCCGCCTGAAGACACACGTGAATATGTAATCGGTGATATTTCGACCAGTGGGCCTTTATTCGTAGCAGGAAGGTTATAACTTCACCACAATGATTACTGAGGGTCGATATAGCTGGGAGTTGGGGGGGGCAGGACACCAGGACCGGCTGAAGCTATCACTCGCTCCTGATGTTAGCCGCCGTCACGAATACAATTCAGATGTCTTTTTCATCTCAAAGACACTAATATCGGCGTAAGTTATACGAGATCGACTTGAGAAACCATCAGATTAACAACTGGGTTGTTATTGAGACGTCCTTAATTGACAATTTCATAAAACTATAGCTCGCTGAATATTTCCAGGAAGAATAATGATGATAAGACACTCGCGTGACGACATAAAAACAACACTCAGAAGAGCATTTTAAACGGCAAATCAAAAACATCGTGCAAAATGTGCACGATGTCGAAACATTACCACGACCGGGGAGGCATCGAAGGGAATGATTTATGCACGCCGAGCCATGGAAATGACAGGCGTGGCTTTGAAAAATAAAACGTTTCCTGTAAAAACATTGCAAAATAAATATAATTAAAGCGAGCGCACATGCAAGTACACCGAGAAACCGTGTCCATGTTACAGTTCCTCCAGGAGGTGAGGTGGCTTTAAGGCGCCTCCAAAACGTATTCTTTGAGCGAGACGACGAGGCGATTGTTGGACGGGCAATGAGCCACCTCCATCAGCGATGTTTGTTGCGATCGGTGCGCTGAATGTGGTGGCCATCGGTCTGTTCTGCGG
Organism: Entosphenus tridentatus; assembly: GCA_014621495.2. Taxonomy (NCBI): domain Eukaryota; kingdom Metazoa; phylum Chordata; class Hyperoartia; order Petromyzontiformes; family Petromyzontidae; genus Entosphenus; species Entosphenus tridentatus. Next base: position 2,513,019 of record CM025611.2, read on the forward strand.
AATGCCGCGAATATTTTTTTTCTTAGTTGTGAAATGATGGCTTTTTTTCAGGAGGGGGGGTCATTTGCTGTCGCTGCTGCTGTTGCTGCTGCTGTACTCACGCAACGGGGGTATCCGGGGGGTAAACTCACCGGCCGACTGGTTAAACGGGATCACCAGTGTTACTAAACACATTCCTGCGGAGGGAGTTTGTAGGAACGTTGGGTTGCTCGGTCAATGGCCAGGGTCAACGGCGGCGTGGTGTATTCCGCAAATATGCCCGACTGTGAGGGCGGGCACAAGCCGGCGTGAGTAGGTTAAACGTTGAGTTTTATAAGGGCACCACGGGGTGACCAGCCCCTCCCCACTCAGCCCCACCCCTCCTCACCCAACCCCTCCCCACCCAGCCCCTCTCCACCCTCCCCTCTCCACCCAGCCCCACCCCTCCCATTTTTGGATGCATGACGGGCAGACAAAATAATCCCCTGTGGGCTGATGGAACCAGGTGGTTCCTACCAATTAAACATCAGCTGAAACTAGAGAACACGAGGAGCCCATTCACAATCGTCATCATCATCATCATCGGCCATTGTCTATCCACTGCTGGATGAAGACCTCCCGACGCCGTCACCATCGCTCACGGCCCAAGTGCTGCTGCCGGCATCCGTCCAACCCGGTGGCTCTTCACCTTTACTGCAGCCCTGCACCCCTTGGGTTCTCAATCTTACAAAAAAATACAAAGCACAATGTTCACTTAAAGCTTTCGTGACTGCAGGAAGTCATACTCTTTTGGTCTTTCGGTAAAGTCACGTAGATAGAAAAGTAATACAATAATAAAATAAGAATAAAAATCACGACGTTTCGATTGCAACACAAGCAATCGTCTTCAGGTGAAAAAATACAGCAGGCGGACTGCAGCCGTATAGGTTATATAAAGATGTTATAACCAATGGCTGCAGTAGCTCTCTCGCTATTTCTTCCTGCCTCAGCAGTCCGCCTGCTGTATTTTTTCACCTGAAGACGATTGCTTGTGTTGCGATCGAAACGTCGTGATTTTTATTATTTTACTATTTTATTATTTTTCTATCTACGTGACTTTACCGAAAGACCCAACGAGTAAAAATGCACAAAAAGTTAATAAACACATAGGCTGTTTGATGAAACAAAGTCGTTGTTACTTAATTTTTTTCGATTATTTATCTTATTAAAAAATCTGGCGTGTCTCGCACCCCCAGAAAGGGCATCTCTCACCCCAGGTTAAGAACCACTGGTCTAATCGAACGGAGGCTCCATGAATGGACTGGCTGACGGGCTTGTTTCCCTTTGTCTCTCTCTCGCTCTCCCTCGCTCTCGCACTCCGGTCATTCCCCGCGATATTTCAAGGAGATTTTGCTGAGTATGCCAAGCATGCGCATACTTGACCCTTTGTTCTGCAGCCCGTTCAGGGATCACGTCACGCGACAGAAAACCTCACCCACTCTCGTACCTCCAGATAATTTACGCACGCACGCACGCACCCATGCACGCGTGACCATGTTTTACTTCACAAGACGAGCGCAGGTGCCTAAAGGTGCGAATGGTGAAGCAAAGGATTTTTTTGCTTGTTTATTAAACCGTCAAATCTTGTATTTGAACTCGCAGTAATGAATGCAGCAGGTATTGCATTGATTGCATAATTTATGTAAATGAACAGATGGATTAGAGAGAGTGTGTGCAAGTTACTGACAACATTCGAATTATAAATAAACGTAAGCGGGCCTGGGTAGGACATGGCGTCGCTTGAAGGGATGTGATGGACGATGGGACAGGCACCTCCTATTAGCACGGTTGGCTTCGTATGGTGCGAAAGAAGTTCAACATTTATACACGATAGGTAGCTACGCATCTTGAATTTTCATCATCATCATCATTCTCATCAGCTGCAACAGCAATTCCTTGCATCGTGAAACTCACTGATGGAATTCTGGGCGGCCCCTTTTACTGGCTTTGCTCCCACAGAGGCATTCCAGAGGAAGAACTGTTTTTTTTTTTAACCAAATGCATCCCATCTGCACTGCAGTCTGCATCCCTGTCCGGCTACCTCTCTGGTCTGCCGACTCACGCGACGGACCATAATCCGTCCTCTTACCTGCTACCGTCAGCTTTGAGTAGAGATCTCCGCTCTCTCCGCACGCCGGTCACATTTGATCCAATCGCCCATCGTAGTACGATACTGTGCGGTTCGGGAATTGCACCGGGTTGTCACCCCCCCACCGCCACCACCGCCGCCACCACCACCGCCACCACCGCCACGTGTCTCTCATCCTCTGCCAACGTGTCTGAGAGCAAAATAAAGCAAGGCAGCGGTGGTGGTAGATTGCCAGCGCGTTTGATCACAGCTGGAGAGTGGACGGTGCAGCAACTCCCCGCCCCACCTGCCCGCGGGTGATTCAATGAGTTACGGAGCGATTTGGGGTCATGATTCGATTCAGATGCCTTGGTGAAATCAGCTTTGTGTTACAGGTGCGAGAGATGGGGGCCCTGTTTATTCCCTTAATCTCGGGGGATCGTGAGAGACGGTGGCCCCCTGGGAAGGCCTTCATCTAGCAGTGGATTGATCATGGCTCACGATGATTTTGAGAGACTTGTCACATACTTTGCCCAATTTGTTTGGCTCACGCTGCGTAGAAGGACCATGAAACCGGCCTATTGAAGGTGGCACTGTCTATTCAAGTGTAATCACGTGTTCATGTGTAATGAGCTACTTCCGTGACATGCCACATACGGGCACAGCACATGCTATCATGACACATGTATGATCATGTATGCGATACTCGTGTTAAGTGTGCTCAAAGCGTAAGCGTGTGCATGTTAATGTCTACAGTATGTGTCCATTGCTCCCTGCTGCCCATGATTCGGGTAGGCAAACCTGTAACACCTGTTATGCAGCCGATTCAACGCCTTTCATTTTAAGGCAGCGTCCTTCACAAATGTGTGGAGTTTTTTTCTTTCCTGTTACGAAAACTGGTCGCCCATCCCGGCAATGTCCAAGCTCAAGCACGCTTAGCTTTTGATATCTGACAAGATCGGGGCGCATTGCGAGTGATTTGATCAAAGGGTTACGCCGTGTAGCGTGCATGCACATTTTCCAGAAAATATTACGTCACTTTTTTTCATGGACATTGCACATGCACACTAAGTACAGTATTATTCAATCATTATTTGCTCAAATGTTGCCAAATATTTGACTGAAATTATTATTTTATAATTCCACTGTTGGGTAAAACCTCCCCACGCCACGTAAGTGGTGGAGGTTGTTAGACCATACTTAACCACTCTGGTCAGTGTGCATTGTTTAAGACGGGGTGGCAGAACTTGCTCAGATATGTCTCGCCACTGATCACTGCTCTGGCCGGGAATAGAACTCAAGTCCACTGGGTTTCTAGCACAGTGAACCACCACTCCCATCAACCCCTTACTTATTCACAATGATTCTGCAGATGCTTTATCTTGTGTCGCGACGCAACCGCGATGAACAACAGCGCAATGAGTGACCATGACAAGTGAGAGAGGCAATAGCAACGCTCGTAAGTGAATGCCATTATTGCAATCATATCGCATGTAAAAAAATAATAGGATCTCCGCTTTAGCCACACAAACCAGAGGGGCAATTGCACGTTAGCGAGCACCTCGTGATGCTGGCATCGCACACAAGGGAGTGATGTGGTCTGCACCACGCCCAGCTGCTTTCATCTCCCCAGTGCACATGGTGGTATGCCAGATCAGGTAATCATTTCAGGTTGAGTCAACCTAGGGGAGGCCCATGCCAGGGTTTAATTTGATGCCAATCGAGAGAACTCAAGACTGGGTTGCTGGCATTGTACCGTAGTGTAGAAAATGTCACGCCACTTGTTGTCCTATGCACACAAAAACAAATATCCTTCATACCGTAGACCGTAGGGGGAAGTGTTGTTAGCGAGCACCTCCCCAGGGCAGCATGGCACACGAGTGGCTTGCGTGGCCAGCAGTATATCTTACTTTCCCCAGCGGCACAACTCAAAGTGATTATGTGTGACCGAGTCAACCCAGTGGTGGGGGGGAGGAGCGAGAAGAGGTTCATATCACCACTCGCCACCACCGTTCACCTCGGCCGGGAATTGAACCCAAGCCACCGGGCTCGTGAAGTAATGAGCGAAGCCCCGTGCCACTGCTGTCTGTGGTGGCGGCGCTGGACATTAGCGAACCAGAGTCAAGGCTTCGCGCCTCGAGCGGCTCAAAAAGCCGCGGATTCGCGAGCAAATATGGGGGGCGCATTAAATATCAGCTCCAATTCAGATGCTATTTAACAAAACACTCCAAATGACATAAACAACCCGAACCCACGAATCTCTCGCATCTCCGTCTTGTCTCGCCTCGCTACGTACCTCTCATACTCTCACTACAACTCCACATCGGATTTTGGACAATTTAAGGGAAGGGCACCCCCACCTCCCCGCACCAACACCCAGCATTTTTTCGGGGAACCTCACCACACACCAACAACGCCGCACAGCACGCGAGACACACACACACACACACGCTCTCTCTCTCGCTATTTCACGCTACCCACGCTGGATGGGCTACGAGAAGTAAATTTCCGGCTGTGCGCCGCGTGCACCTGAGAAGCGGCGGTGGAGGCGGCGGCGGCGGTGGGAGTCAGGTGGCGTTGATCTTGGAAACTCTTTGAAATGCATCCAATTTGTGGAGGTTGTTGGATGAAGGCAGCTGCTGGCGCTGTGCTGTTTCTCCGAGGCCCCGAGCCAATAAAACACTCCGCAAAGCCCCGATCGCGTGCAAAGCCGCCTCTCCCTGATTTAATAACAATATACAATATATACACACACACGCGCGCGCACACACACACACATGGAATGGGGGAAAAAGGAAAAACAAAGATCCCCTGTAGTAGTGCCTATACAGGCACTAGTAGTGCCTACACAGGCACAGCCAGAACCCACCGCACCCAGGTACTCGTTGAGGACTGAGTCGACTTACTTGAGGCTGGTGCAGATATTAGTCACTGATGTTGGCCGTGAGCGGGCATTGAAGCGCTGTTAGCGAGCACCTGTGAAGGTCGGTGTTATAGCACACCAGAGTTTGGGAGCCCAGCACCACGCCCGGCCGCCTTCGTCTCCCCAGTGGCGATGTTTACACACGGCACCAGCTACTCATTTGAGGCTGAGCTGACCTAGGGGAGGCTCAGGACCGGATCTAATAATCGTCACCGGTGTTGACCGTGAGCGGGAATCGAACTCGGGTCGTCGGATTCGTAGTGTGCTAAGCACTCCACGGACGCTCCCTATACACACACAACGCAGATACACACACACAGCGATGAACGTTAACCATATTTCACCACGCTAATGAGCGAACAAGGACATTGCAGAAATGGATTTAGCTGCAGTTCCCTCTGTTGCCACACCATGGTCCTGCAGCAGGCTATAACGCCTGTGATGACTGGTGGTCACCCATCTCAGCACTATCCTGGCTCAACCCTGCCGAGCATCAAAGACCTCAGAAGCTCAGATGCCTTCTGAGAGATTTAGTCAGAGGCCACAAGCCCAAAACTACACCTAAGTCTTCAGTCATAGCTGCCTTATAGATGCATTAAATGTATAAAGCACCTTAATTAAATGTTGGTCTTTGAATGTGACATGAAGCTTGCCAAGAATGTGCATAACCTTGGTGTTATCACTGATCCAGGGCTTTCTCTCTGTCCTCACATCTCTCAACTCTGCAAGATCTCTCACCTTCATCTGCATCTCTCTCGTATCCACAATTTCCTCACCCCATGTGCTACTAATGCGTGCTTTGGCCACCGTATACACGACCGCAGCTCCTCTCTTCCCAGGTCTCGCGAAATCCTGCAAAACTACACGCGGCCCGGAACGCAGCCGCCAGACCCGCGACTTTGACTCACGCGAGAGAGATCACATTCTCAAATCCCTTCGCTGGCTCCCAATTTCAGATAGAATCGATCTACAAGATCGTTCTCACTTTTTAAAGACATCAAATTGTCTTGCGCCAGCCTAGCCTCTCCCTGTGCTTCGCTATTGCAGCGCTGTCATCTTGGCGAACCCATAAATAACTAATTAACCTCCGAACTGTCGGAGGTTGTTCCTTCTCCTCTGCTGCCCCTGGGTCTGACATTCCCTGCCTCTTGGTTGCCTGCACTGATGATTCCTCGTTCTCTCAAACTCCAGACTAGGGTCCGTCTTTCTCTCGTCTGCCATTGTCGTGTTACTTCACAAATAGAAATCTAGTTACTTCGCTCAGACAAAATCTCCCCGTTGTTTACACCTCTCAACCTTTCCACCTCCACCCTAATCGCCTCTGTCCACTTTCCTTTGATTCGTGTCCAACCCACTTCTTCACAAAATTTCAAGATGTGTTGCATTCAGATATTGTTGTATTTTAAAGCACAACCTTCATTGTGGTGTCTTGCCGCTGCTCAAACTACCAAACTCGTGGTGTCATTTTATTTTTGGTTAGGATAAGTTACAATTCAGTTTTTTGCAAAAAAAAATTGTTTTGTCTAAGATTATGTTATTCACTTGCTTTGTACAGCATGTTGAGATACTTTTTTTGCATTTAGACAATGTACGAATTCACATTATAACCTCTAGGTGCACGTTCTAAGTGACTTGGCAGTTCAGAGTAGATTGTGGTAATTGCGAACCGCAGACATCACCAGGGAGAGGAGGCCGGGACGCGTGGGGCACACGCTCAGGATGGAGGAGACCAGGATACCGAGGCATTGCAGTGGCACCCACCAGAAGTTGCCTACCACCAAGGGGGGCGACCTTACTCCAGATGGGTGAGATACGAACAGAGTGGACTTTGGAGAACGGGCGTATGACCTTTGCACGAGCTGCAGAATCCCACAGTAGGAATAAATACGTGGAGAGGCTTGGTGACCAACTCGCTTTCAATGTGCTACAAATCGTGTCAGATATCACAAACGAAGTGAGATGAAATCCGGGTTCGTACTCGGATATCCTGGTCAGGTGGCTCAGCCGTAGAGCGAGCGGCTCGTTATCGGAAAGTTTCGAGTTCAAATACTGGTCGGGGGTTGACTCAGGCCATCATCCCTCGAAGGTCGAAATACCGAGTACCACTTTGTGGGCAGGTCAACAGTGGTTATCTTTTGGAGAGACCCGGCCCCTCCATTACAATGTGGAGTATCGCTAGCACCGGCTCAGGGCTTGCACGATTCACTCTATAGCCCAAGCGGCGACGTCAAGGCGGCGATGAAACACCGCCCCCCGCTTGGCAGAGCGGTCACGGGTACGGAGTGGTCAACTCGCTCGCACTCGCCAACACTCCATCACTCGCCATCACTCCATCACTCGCCATCATTCAATCACTCGCAACCACTCCGTCCGTCACGCAGACTACCCCCCCCGCCAATCCCCAATTTCAAATATGTACATATGTGTATGTATGTATGTACGTATGTATGCGTATGTATATGTATGTTGAACTTCTTTCGCACCGCACGTAGCCAACGGTGCTAATCGGTGGTCGGGCATTCGTTCTTAGAAGCCAACAAAGACGAAGATCCCCCGTGTAGCCTTAACGGACTGTTGGGGCAAGTGCTGTCAGCGAGCACCTATGAAGGCCGGCACGGCACACGAGGGGGTGTGTGGCGAGCACCACTCCCGACCGCCTTTGTCTCCCCCAGTGGCGATGTTTACACGTCACACCAGTTATTCATCACCGTCAGGTTCGCGGTGCAAACGCGCTAAACCCCTCACGCCACAATGGGGAGCCGCTGCACGTGCGTGTTCACGATCGCACGTGGCACACACCGTCCGAACAGTGTGGCCATTGATTCAGTCGCCCTGCGAAAGTTCGTCATCAACTTTGTTTTTTTTTTACCCCTTTCCCCTTCGGTCCATTAATTGTTTTACGGGAAACCAAAAAAAAACAGAAGTCAGAAATCAACACCCGGCCAATCTGGGTGCTTCGCCCACAGCTGCCACGACGAGGCAGCGACTAGCACAGCAGCTGTACGTGTGACACAGGGCAGGCTGGGAAGGAAGGAAATATCGTTTATCGCAAACCCCGCGCGGTAATTGGGTGAAAGGGTAATGGGAATAAGCGGTGATTTTTTTTTGGGGGGGGGGGGAGGTGTGTGCGGATTTGGTCACTGTATCAACTGTGCACCAGTGGAAGAAACGGGCGAGTTTCTACAATTCCCCACTGCCCAAGGCCACCCGGCAGTATGAATGGGAATGCCACACCAGCTGGGCGGTCGGCGGGTCGTGCGTGGTTGCTAAAGAGCGGGTACACCCACCTCGTCCAAGACATGTGGCCAGTGTGGAAGAGTAGGCCAACTATCTACTCGGGATACAGCCAAGAGCTTTCAATAGCCGAGGCCCATCCGCCAGCAGTGGCATGAGCAAAACATTGCGGGGCTGCATTTTTACCTTTTCCTGTGCAAAAATTCGAGGTCAAATTTGTATTGGCAGTGTACACTGGCACAGTGCAATAAGCCGGACAAACCTATAAATGTTATTAATGCGGCGTTTCATGAAACGATCTAAAAATACGTGGATTTATTTTAATAGGGCGGCGTTTTCTGCCAGCCTGCTTGCAATAGATGCACACTTATATGCACCAAATGTTGCGTCTGCGGAGATCTGTGAGTCATCATTTCAGTGAGTAACTCGGGCTCGACGGATCTGCGTTGTCCCCAGAGACATCTCAAGAATAATCAAACGTTATTCCCATTAAGCCATCGCGTCCCCACCATCTTCATTGTTTGTCCACTGCTGGATGAAGGCCTCCCAACACCTGCTTGTTCAGTG
>CM025611.2:2522228-2533485 GCA_014621495.2 Entosphenus tridentatus
TTATTTTATTATGTTTTATTTTTATTATTTTATTATTTCCATTCTACGTGACTTTACCGAAAGAACCAAGAAGATGAATCCCTGCAGTCACGAAAGCTTTAAATCGAAAAATAATCCGATCGTTTGCTGAGCCGCCGTGCGAATGGGGAAAAGGCGACGCGATACCCGTCGCTTAAGTTGCATTCAATTATCGCGTCGCACCAACATTTGTTGACTTTCAAAATGTAGAAGGGAAGGGGGTGGGGTGGGGGGCTGAGCATTCAGCATGGAGTGAGGGCGAGTCGAGGGGGGGGGTGGGGCTCGGCTTCCTCCAGCCTCCCTGGGTCCGCCACTTTAGAGGCGCTGCTCCAGCGTCGAAAGGGCTTCTGGATTGTCCCTCCACGTTCAGAAACGCGCGTCTCGATTATCTCGGCTGCTGTGAATGTCCACGCGATGATGAGCCACTTCGTCCGACTATCGTTTGTGGCGAGGTCGCTGCTGAAAAAATAAGCTAATAGCTCAGCGGGCTTTAGCTGGTAAAATAAAATAGTTTCTAGTTTTGTTTGTATGTATATGTTTTGTGATTTGCTTACATTTCCGATACTTTGCACTCCGACACTGTTTTTGTATTGTTTGTTGTTGCAACGTTCTGACCCGCCCCTACAGGACATCTGTTGTTAAAGAGCTTCATAGCTAATCGGATTCCTCCAGGACAAATTCCGATTCTGATGAGCGACTGCCTCGGCACAGAACGCACGCACACCACGAACCCACGCACGCACGAACCCACGCACACACCCACGCACACACGAACCCACCCACCCACCCACGCACCCACCCACGCACGCACCCACCCACGTACGCACCCACCCACGCACCCACGCACGCACCCACCCACGCACCCACCCACCCACGCACCCACGCACGCACACACCCACCCACGCACCCACGCGCGCACCCACCCACCAACGCACCCACCCACCCACGCACGCACCCACGCCCGCCACGCGACCCCCAGCTGTATCAGAGTGCCTCTGGAGCTGGGACTGTCTCCAGCAGCCTGGAGCGAGGCGTCCGGGCAGGGCGGGACCCCCCGCAGGATGTCTGCACACGGAGGCGGCCAACGGCGCGGTCCTCAGCGGCATCGGTGGCAAGGCGTCCATCGTGATAAGCCACATTATCGAGAAGGCAAATAAACAAATTGCTGCCAGTTAAGAGCACGGTTGGCTACGTTCAACATACTCATGGATGAAGGCCTTCCCCGTGCGGTTTCATTCGTAGAGTCGGTTCGATCCCGACGCTGGTCAATGTCGCTTTGTGAGGCGGGGAGAGGACTCGGGACCGGTTCAGATATCAAACTCTGGTCCCTGGGATTTGCAGAACAGTACGCCAGACACTCGTCACTGTACCGCGGCTAAACCCCTTGGTTGCATTTAGTATAAGTTCGTGTAATTTAATACAAAACGGTGAGATGCCTTGGCACTTTCTAAGCGGTAGTGAATCATTAAGTCTCCTCTCTGCCACATTTGAATGTGTACTTCTATGCGAACTTGAAACTGTCACTAACACAGTGAACCGTTTACAAATACCCCACTGATTGCCAATAACCTTCTCTTAATTCCTTCTCAAACACGACGATTAAATATTTGACAGCGATGGCTCCGTGTCTTAGAGAGGAGGGTGTTAAAACAACATTAAATGCATTCATGGAGACAGATGGATAGTGTAGAGTCGCTTTTTCCTCAATGATTTATCCGGGACTGCATTGTTTTAGGAGGGTATCTACCCTCCCTGCTCTGCACTTCTGATATCGTGCTCGTGCGTTCGCTCGGTTTAATCGCCCATATTTCAAAGGCCACGAATCCAATTGTTTCCAACAGCCTCCGTAAACACGGCCACTGTCACCACGAGCAGCGATGCATCTGAGCGTGGGCCACTGCGGTTGATGTGACCACTCTGATGGCCACTGCGGTTGTTGGGACCCCTCCACGCCACTGTCCCCTTGTGAACCTCTCCTTTTAATAATCCCTGGGTACATTGAGCGGCGGGGAGCCCAAAAATAAGCGGCGAGTGCCACCCGCTTGCCCTCTGGGTCCGCCCTGCTGCGCAATAATCTCAGGATATGTGGCAGATTTCTCCGCAATGTCCTCACGCATAAAAAAATATGTACGAGACAAAGCAAAACATTCGGTGGCAGAAAACAAAGGACACCCCCCCCCCCCCCCCCCTCCCCCCCCCCCCCCCTTAAATAATTTTTTGTTTATTTTTTGTCCCGGTCTAAACGGCTTGAACTTGCGTGCCGGGGCTTGTTTGTGCAGCGCAGTTCATGAAGCCACCGCAGGTGGTGGCCTCCGTGGGGCCTTGTCTGGGGCCAGAGAGGGGCGGACGATAAACAGCGGCAAATTTCCTTAAATGCACTCGGAGCGAGTCAGATCATTTGACTTTAAAGACAAATACATAGAAGTCAGAATTTGTTTAAAATACGGCGCTGTAATAATGAACATGCGATATGGTAAAAAAAAACATTAAATTGAGAAGCAGTCCGTTAATAGAAAAATTGGGGTGTGGAATGCAGAGGTACAAAAATGTAAACTAAAACAAAGTGATTGTAATGAATGGACGCAGCGCTTAGTTTTACTTTAAGCCACTTGCTCTTGAGCAGAGTAACAACATATTTCTCATGTTGCTTGCGTTTATATATAGAGAAAGGAATCTTGATAGTCTGCAAATAATCGCCTTTTCCCCTTTCAAAGGCAGTCCTTTAAAGGACACTATAAACACCCTTAAGCCACTGCAATAAAAATCCATCTCAAGGTAGCGAGAAAACCCAAAAAGTGAAGCGAATTTGTTTAATACACTGACCCTCTCTAATGTACGCGGCGTTGTCTCCAGCATGTTGTTGAGACGTGGTCAGTGAATTCACGGTGTATCTCTGCAAATCGTTGTTTTTTTTTCTCTTTTTTCCCGTGAACATTATTATTTTTCCAAGATTCTTCCAAAGGGTGGAAACGCCACGAAGAACACAACATCCCCCCCTCCTCTCCCAGCGTGCAGAGGACGTCACACCATAAGTGTGAGCTGGCTGACAGGCCGCGACAGTTCTTGTTCAAACCGGTTCAGGTCAGTTTGGGTTTCAACTCAAATTTCCCCCGGACCTTCTGACCACGGGGCCGACAGAGGGCTTCAAGTGTTTTTTTTTCTCTCCCCGTGTGTGTGTGTGCATCAAAAAATGTTTTCATTTGTCTCCAACTCCCCCTTTTACGCGCCCGGTACTATTTAGGTCTCTTTTGTTTTTTGGGTGTTGTTGGCCGAAACATGTTGTAGTCATCAGCCCCTTGGCACAATGGGAAAATACAGCCCCGTTGTGCGTTTTTTTTCTTGTAGACGCACGAAATATGCGGGCGTCTAGCATCGGTTTTTGTTGTTTTTGTTGTGCGCCATCTCCACGCGTTTAGTTCCAGCGGTTTCAACAGCTAAGCACGATGCACGCTAACCTAGCACAAACGATCATATATACAGTCCCTCGGGCACAAATAGCAGGAGTAGCCTAAGTTGGCTTGCTATTCCGATAACTTATAATAATGATGAAATCAGTATGTATTTTGGCTTTGTCCTGTTGCTTCCTGAATTAAATGCCACAATCTTCAGCTGGTTTGCTCATAGTTTTCTACATGTGATTGAATCTGCACCCACACTCCTATATTTGATTTGATTTGTACAGCCCTTTGTCAATATACTGCTCGATGAACGCCTCTCCATGGCATGTTGTGGAGGGGGGAGGGGAGGGCAGGTTGAGCTGACTTCACCACGCTGGTCTGTGCGGGTTGGTGGTGAAGGTGGTGGCAGGACAGGGAAGGACCAGTTCTGATAGCACTCGCCACTGATGTTAACCGAGACCAGGAATTGAACTCAGATTACTGGATTCGCAGTGGAGTATGCCAACCACCGTATTGCCGCTCCACATCCAATATATATATTTTAAAATAAACGTCAAATGTATTAAATGTTATATTAATACCACTCGTAATGTCAATTAAATACACCCACAGCAGAATAATCAGAGGGGTCCAGGTGTATTCAACTGCACGTGAGCATGAAAAAGTCACCCGACAAAGGACAAAAGATTGCTTAATGAGCCAGCTTATCAAAACAATTAGATTAATTAAAGTGCCACGCCGCGGATGACGTGCACGTAAGAAGGTCAAGGTAACTGCAAGGCTGACACACCAGAGAGCACTTTAACGGAGTTGTTAATGACCGTTCAATGTATCAGTTACAGAGTGGCAGCAACAGCATCATTTGCATAGCAGTGCGACTCTGCTAATGTGCGTCTTAGCTTTCACGTGGGTGTCTGAATGAAACCTGGGGGGAGGGTCGTTTTGCTTAAGTCCTAAGTGGCTGATTTTTGTCATATCAAGGTTTTCATGTGAAACAATTTCGCAGGAGATGGCATTTCCAAGAAACCCCGTACTGAAGGTGGATACTCATTTTTTTAACATTTGGAAATATTTGATGAACCCACATTGTAAATTGAAGGAGCATATGAATGCTAACAAAATCATCACAAAGGGAACATTGTGTCGAACACATTATTAGTTCATTATCCCTAAGCCAAACATTGTCCTTTGGCAGCATGTATGAGCTTACCCTACACCAATCTTCATGCATACACATTTAATTTTACAGAATGCAGAGTTGTCCTCCCATGTGCAAAACTTTATCGGCAAAATAAGAGTTGAATATTCGTTTCTACCACCAATTGATGGAGCGGTGGTGCAGCGGTTAGCACACTGTGCTGTGAACCAGCTCACCTGAGTTCCATTCTTGGCCGTGGTAAACATCAGTGTCGAGTGGTCTCTGAACTGGTCAAAAGATCACCCCCATCCGTCCCCTAAATTCAGCCTGCCGTGTCCAGTATGGTCAATTAACCCCAGTAGCCAACATGGGGAGACATTTATCCAGCAATGTAATGACAAAGCGTTGAAAATGATTCTCATTACAATGCACTACAAAAAAAATATGGGGTTGTTTGTTGTTTTTGATGTTGTAAAAAACAAAGTTAATGTGTAAAGAGTACAGTCTTCAATCAATACGTCTCTTCAACAATGCTGTACAGAAATGTATTACAGTCCAGTAATAAAAAAAGAATTAGATTAACGACAATTTCAAAAGCTTTGCTGAGGTTGGAATTAGAAAAATAATAATCGGGGGCCCGTGAACGGATCTCATTTCACTTAGCTCCGTATCGTTTCTACCGCAGAGATGAATGAACGCGCGCACACACTCGATCGCGTGCGTCACGCGGCCACGCGGCCTGCCTCGCGGTTAATTTGAAGCCGCTCTTTGTTCTAAAAGTTCTCGGCCAGCAATCACACCACCGCGTAACGAGCACAGCAGCAACAGCAGCAGCGTTAGCAGCACATTGCAGTTGTTCAGACCGCGCTTGGCACTGGCCCACGTGTTTGTCGCGTCGGCTGCCCCCCCCCCCCCAGTTGAAATGCGGACGCACGTCCTTGCAGAGAGAGAGCCTCTAATTTGTTTTCTTCCGCGAGTTTGCTGGCGATTTCGCCCCGTGAATAAAGTCGGGGGGGGAGGGGGGCGAGCAAAAGCCGAGTTCGTATCGCCTCCCGGGAAATCCTCGGCAGACAAGACGCCGCTAAACGAGTCGGCACGGCCAGGCAAACAATAACAAATGAATCGGCTCTAAGAGAGCGACGGGACGTGACGATGCGCCTCCGGATCTCCGGCGACCGCAAACAACGGCGAGAACTGCCTCTGTTCTGCCGGATGACACAGAATGGTCGCTCGGACACTAACGGTTTCGTAATTGAGTTGTTTCAGCTCCAGAGGATAATAGAATTCGCCAAGTACAAACCCATGAAAGTAGTTTTTTAAAATAATTATTTTGCACACCGCGCTATGGACCTGGGGACCTACGCTCAACTGCAGGCCCACGGTTAACATCAGTGGCGTGATGATATCAGTCGTGTGACCTCCTTCACTTTCCCCAACACGCACTGACCGGACGCGGTGAGGGATGGTTCAACAGCCCCCCGCGACCGACACGGCGTGGAGAAGCCCTCGTCCAGTTGCGGTTTTACAAAGGGCTGTACATTTTAACATGAATAATAATAATAATTCTCATTGGTTCTTTCGGTAAAGTCACTTGTGTTGCCATCGAAACGTCGTGATATATTTTATTTTATTTTTCTACCCACGTGACTTTAACGAAAGAACCAAAGAGTATGGATTCCTGCAGTCACGAAAGCTTCAAATCAAGATGCCTAATAATGATAGTACACTATGAGACCTCCTTTACCAGTGGCCAAATATAGTAATAGTTTTTTACCCTTTCAACTGGTACAAAAACTGACACCTTTATACAAGGCATCATGTTTGCAATAACCACAACACAAGCAGTCAAAATGCAAACAAAAAGAAACAACTCTGATAATGATATGCACTGTCCTTGAGGTTGATTGGTCCACACCCGAGACAGCTTTTTTAGAGCCTAGTCTCCATTGGTGTTAGACCAGATGACGCCAAAAGGCGTACAACAAAAATACTCTGATAGTGCGCTGTCTTTGAGTTGTACGCCTTTTGGCGTCATCTGGTCCAACACCAATGGAGACTAGGCTCTAAGAAAAGCTGTCTCGGGTGTGGACCAATCAACTTCAAGGACAGTGCATATCATCATTATCAGAGTTGTTTATTTTTGTTTGCATTTTGACTGCTTGTGTTGTGGTTATTGCAAACATGATGCCTTGTATAAAGGTGTCAGTTTTTGTACCAGTTGAAAGGGTAAAAAACTATTACTAAAATAATGATAATGCATTCATTGTTGTCTCGTTGTGAACCTACTGCTGGACGAAGGCCTCCTCCCCCACCGTCAGGGTTGCCTGACCATACGTTGAGCACGCTGGTTGGTCAGTGCGTGGTCGGTGAGAACGCCCAGGGTTGGGGCTCACCGAATTCAGTAAGCCGCTGGCCACTGATGTTAGCCGTGTCTGGGGCATGACTCTCAGCTTGCCGTTATTATTTTGACCGCGCGCAAAAACTATTTTTGCCATCGTTCGTGCCACGAACACATTTCCCGTAAATGAATGTGGGACCTTTTTAGGGTAATGGAATTGCAAGAACGATGCGGGAGTATTAGACACTGACCTGTGCTGTAGGTGATCTTTATTAAAACTGTAACAGCCCCAGTGATGCTGACATTCACAATGAGCAATTGAGAATAGGTTTTCCCCTTTTTTCTGGCAACAAATCAGGTGTTAAGATGTTTAAACGCCAAATTGTAACCTTTTACAAGGAATCATGTCTGCATTAACCACAATACTTGTGGTCAGAATGCAAACAAAAAAGTACTCTGATAATATATGCGTTGTCTTTGAAACTGATTGGTCCACACCAGAGACGGCTTTCTGAGCGATTCTTAGGTTCTGTGTCCCAGTGCTGTTAATTCCGTTACCTCTGAACTCCCCGTGTGCAAGACACGTGGGCAAATATTCCTGAAAACGGGACCTGTGTGGTGAGGTGTGGTGAGATGTGGTGAGGTGTAATGAGGTGTGGTGAGGTGTGGTGAGATGTGGTGAGGTGTGATGAGGTGTGGTGAGGTAAGGTCAGTTGTGGTGAGGTGTGATGAGATGTGGTGAGGTGTGGTGAGGTGTAATGAGGTGCGGTAAGGTAAGGTTGAGGTGGTCACGTATGGTGAAACAACCCTCAGGATCGACACTGCATCCTGTATATTTTGAGTTTGCGTGCCTCTCTCACCGTGGTCGCGTGGATTTGTCTCAGAGTCCTCCGGTTTTTCCTTCCACATTTAGAATCGACATCACGCTTTCAGAGTATTTGGCTGCTATACGTTTCCACATGATGATAAGCCACTTCGTTGAGCTATCATTTGTGATAGCCAGGTCGCTTCAGAAGATAGCTATATAGCTCAGTGAGCCCTACCTGGTAACATAAAAAAGTAAAGTTTAATCATTTAGTTTGCATGGGAAGGGGGGGAGGTCTTACATCCAGTAGTTGACTGATAAAGAGATGATTTAAAGCGTCGTGGGAATTTGTATTGTTTTATATTTATATTCTTTTATTATTTCCCTTCTACGTGACTTTACCGAAAGACCAAGCATATGATAAAGCGATGTAAATTATTCATTAATTTGAAATAAAACCTGGGCACAAGTTTGGATTAAAACGCTTATAATTCCTGTAATGCAACATAATTATTATTAAGTCCTATGCAACAGAACTTGCTATATTTAGGTACTAATCCCATGGTACCTTTCAATACCATAATAGCTTTCAAGTCTGGGTCGAGTGACTTCCTACCCATCCTGTAGTACAATAAAATACAATACTATTAGCTATTATGCATTGTTAAGCATTTACAATTGCCATTGTGTCCACGTATTGTGTAGAACAACAATGGCACAGGTAAATGCAAACCCTTCTTGTTAATCCATTGCTGAACTTAAGGCCCCCCCTCCCCACGCCATGTGGATAAGCGGGGGGGTGGTTATTTGGCCATACTTCACCACGCTGGTCAGTGTCGGTTTGAGAAGGGAGACCCACCCTCGTCATGGGGTACAAAGTAAAGCGCAACGATCTATTCTGCTGCACTGCCCTCTGCTGACATCAATGTCAGCTCTTGCAGCAGCCAAGAGCCGGCACGGCAACAATGGGAATACTAACTGTGAAAATGGCAAAACAAATAGAATCCGACCCTTGGAGTCTGAGGTCAAACCAATGAATAACTCAGCAGCACATGTGTCCCCTCACCACGTGGCCCATCGGGCCCCACTTTTTGAATTCCCATCGACGGGAGCGTCTTCCTTCTCGGTCAAGCAGCCGTGCAGCCGACGAGGGAAGCAGTAGCGTCGGCTGTGGAGTGTGCAGGCGGTGCGACTGCGCTGTGCCCCCACGG
Source organism: Entosphenus tridentatus (assembly GCA_014621495.2). Lineage (NCBI taxonomy): Eukaryota > Metazoa > Chordata > Hyperoartia > Petromyzontiformes > Petromyzontidae > Entosphenus > Entosphenus tridentatus. The sequence goes on from CM025611.2 coordinate 2,531,137, forward strand.
GCCTGGGTGAAGCCTTGGGGCCGGGTTAGTGGTGGCGCAAAGCCACTACTGGTGTCCCTGAGCAGAAATTGCGTTTGTGGTGGGTGCATCGCGTGAGCACAGACATTAGAAGCAGGACAACCACAGTTGAGTGAAACAGTGACTCACGTTGTCAGTGATGGGTGGATTTCTACATCACAGGACTTGGAGAGGTGGTGGTGGCGGCGGCTTGGGTCTGACCATCATCCTCCAGCAGTGGATTGACCATGGCTGACGATGATCCGATTGACGAACTTCGCATGTTATAATCCGAATTCGATGGCTACGCGAAGTACCATCGTGATTTTTTTGTTATTTTCACGATGAATGTAATAGTCTCATTGAGATGCTTGGGTTGGGGGAGACAGGGGGGGGGGATTCTAAACTTTTGCTTCGTTTGCCCCGCCCCCCCCCCCCCCCCGGGGGCCGGGCCGGGGGGAGGGGGGGGGGGGGGGGGGGGGGGACTTAGGTCAGGGCCCCCACACCACGCAACGCCAACAACTCTCACGAATCGTCCTCATTTTTGCATGTTGCCGGACGCTACAAGTGTGCCCTCGTGCAGACGTCTTGCCCCAGTAATTAAGAAGGGCGGGGGGTTAAACAAATATCATCTTGCAACCATAATACAGGTTTTGTGTCAGCATCTTGCAACACACGTGGCATTCATGGTGTTGCGCGGGTGAGTGGGACACATTTGCCTGGTTTCATAGCGCCCCCTGGCGAAACGTTGAAAAATAAGGTTTGGCATCTCTCCGATCGCACCGTTTCGGCGTGAGCTTCTTCAGTTTGCCAAGCCCAACGACGCTGCCGCTACGTAGAGCGAAACGTCGGACAACACTCGCGGCACAAGCCGCAAACACCGTGGCGTGGGAGAGCCGTAACAGCACAACCCATACGCCGTAAAAAAGAAAACGTGGCAGACGCTGGGGATGGTTGAAGTGGGAATCCGTCCACGAAACTGTGGCCAGTGCGGTCAGAAAGAGGCAGCGCGCATTGCCTCGCCAATGACATTCGCCTGCCTGATTGCCCACTCAAGGAGTACGCAATGCAACATGCCTTCATTTCATTCGCATTCTCATAAATCAGTTGCTCAATTGAAGAGACGCGTTAACTCTTATTTGGTACACCTTTAACGGGTGCTGTTCGTTGCTGGCCACTTGGCGTTTTGGACCTATGGGCCTGGGCTCAGCGAAAGTAATTTTCAAACGAACTCATCGCATACAACATTTATAAAATACACGAGCTAACGTGGTGCACAATCATTGCAAAACAGTTGCCGCAAAGACAATCATCATCATGGTCAGCCATGTTAAATCTACTGCTAAATGAAGCCCTCCCCAAGCCATCATTATCTCTCACGGTTCCATGGTGCAACAATCCCATGTAGCTTTTGCACAAGATCTGATTTCATCGCTCCATCTCCACGGTGGGAGTTTTTGTTCCCTCCGTGGCTGCCACTCCATCGTTCGTCTTGATGACCGGCCATCAACCCTTCTCGTGGCGTGTTCTGGCCAAAGCCCACCTACTTTATTAACACTCAATATAATGTCTTTCAACCCAACCTAGTGCAATTGTATCATGTTAAATATTACAATGCAATTAAAGCTGTTAACTTACAGTCCATGCATTTAAGTTTACATTTTGTGTGCAATAATGTATCATAATGTATGACCTTCGATGTCAGCCACAGCATTGATATTATAACTCTAATGTGAAATTTACACAATGAGACAAAACGCTAAAATAATTTCCCAGTTACACACGGAATGGTGACTGAATCCTATTCACAGCCCTGAGATAGTTGTGTAAATTACACATTCCCACAGCCAGTCGAAGTTTAGCCAAATGACAGCGGCCACTATTTTCCAGTCACAAAGTGGTTCAATATTTTATCAACCCAGAGGGGATGAATAGCTATATCGACCATGTCTGGGATTTGAACTCGCAACTTTGCGATCGTGAGTCGTTTACCATAACCTGAGCGCCATACGGCTTCACATTAAAATAACGACAATGAATGCTTGATCATTCTGAAAGGTAAACACTTTTTAACAGCTCTATTGTCAGGAATCGAACTCAGGTCAACGGATTCATAGAGCAGTGCATGACCCCCCCCCTCAACACCTACGCAAAGCAATACACAAACCAATATAGAAGTACACTTTAATAATAGGTGAGCAACAGCAATGCGCTGTCGGGTTAAATGATTACAGGAATCAGAGGAAGTGGGCTTGGGCAAGGCGGTGGCCTGCAGCCAAAGGAGAGAGCGCGTCCTGAGATGTTAACTACCTCGCCTGGTGTGCAGGAGGTCGTGGGTTCGATCCCGACCCT
>CM025611.2:2533495-2546841 GCA_014621495.2 Entosphenus tridentatus
ACGATGCCTGCTGCTGTATATTTGGAGTTTGCGTGTCTCTTTCTCATTATCATCACAGTGGCTATGAGATGTTGACTGCCTCGCCTGGTATGCAGGAGGTCGTGGGTTCGATCCCGACCCTGACGGCCGCTGAATATTTGGAGTTTGCGTGTTTCTCTCCCTGTGGCCGCGTGGCTTTTTCTCCGGGTCCTCCGGTTTTTCCCTTCACGTTAAGAAACATGCTTTTATGTTAATTGGCTAATAAATATTTGCACGTAATGAGTCACTTCGTTCAGCAGTCATTGGTGATCAGGCCGCTTCTGAAAAAGAGCTCAGTGGGCCTTACTTGGTAAAATCTAAAATAAAATAGTTAAGTTTAGAAAGACGTCCACCACGAAAGTTAAGCGATTGAATCAGCTCGCGGTGCAGGCAGGCGCTCGGTGGATCGTTACATCGCGGGAGATGGCGACGGCTTGTCCAGGCCTTCATCCAGCAGTGGATTGATCGTGGCTGAAGGGGTGTCCAAGGCTGCGGATGGTGGCCACTAAGAACGGTCTGCCCACACAGCAGCAGCAGCAGCAAGCAGCAGCAGCAGTGGCTTTCAAGGGCGTACATTTCAGCCGGGTCTGTCCACAGGGTTGGGGGCTGGCGACTCAGACAATAATTCCTGAACCCGGCACACCACATCCACGATTTCCGTGCCACCAAGGGTCCACTCTAGCAGCGACCTGGTACGTAGTTCGAGGCGTTACGCTCGGAGACTCGCGAAGTCGCGCCAGCTGCCGCGCGTGCGTCGCAGCTTGCGAAAGAGCCGCCTCGCTCGGGCCTTGAAAAACCATAAACCTTCAATCATTAACCTCACCACGTTGTCACAGCGGCACCACCGCGTCGGCAAAGTTGAAACTTTACACTTTACAAATGAGCGTGCGCGTATGGGGTGGGGGGGTATTTTCTTTTTTGGGGGGGGGGAGGATAACAAGCCGTCGACTACGTATTATTTGGTGCGTGTGTACGATCGTCAACAATGCCGCCCGAGGCAATTGTTTAACCGTCGGTGCATTCGGTGGTACAAAACGCTGCGCGCGATTTTTAAACAACCGTCCGTCTACGTAAGTACTTCGACAGGTGCACATTTGTTCTGCTCCAACCTGTGTGAAATGGGGGTGCATCTCGTGCTTGTGCGAAGAGTGAAATATAAAACTTGGGCTGTGGGTTGGCTAATCATTACTGCAATTCCGAGATGACTGTTATTACTGCAAGAAGCATAGCGCTATACAACAAACGCTGCTATATATAGGTGCGTATCCCACGGTAATCTTTCAAGAACCATAATAATTTTCACTTCTGGGTATGGCGACTTCCTAACCACCCCGTAATACAATGAAATACAACACTGCGTGTATGTATCGAGTACATTGTATATAATCGTATAGCGTAATGCATACATTCACCATTAGCCATTCTCTATATTCTACTGGATGAAAGACAGCTCGATTTTGTACCATAGTCACCGTGTGCTGAAATGAACGGGTGCATTTCATCACAAACACGGCGAAATTGATTCAATGCTCAATGCGCATTAAGGCGGTGATCATTTTCCATTGAAAGGTCTCAGCCAGTGGTGGAGATTCCAAATTCATGTAGAGGGTGATGGAGAGGGCCCATCTGTGGGAAAACAACCACTGTTGATACTCTTAGTTCTTTCGGTAAAGTCACGTAGGTAAAAAAATTAATTGAAATTAAAAAAATAATAATTTTAATTTCATTTTTTACCTACGTGACTTTACCGAAAGAACTAAGAGTATGAATCCTTGCAGTCACGAAAGCTTCAAATCTAGAACCACTGTTGACTTTCCCCATCAGCCATTCTTGACACACTGTTGGATGAAACACGCCACGTATGTCGGTGTCCATTGTCCCTTGTGCAGCTACTGGTGGGTGAAACGTACATACTGCATATTCACAGATTAACACAATCCATTGTCATTTATATGATTACATTCACCCCTAACCCGCCTTTGATCTTCGCACGGGATAGGCTCACAGTGATGACATCATCTCACTCGATTTAAAGCTTTCGTGACTGCAGGGATTGATCTTCTTGGTTCTTTCGGTAAAGTCACGTAGAATGGAAATAATAAAATAATAAAAATAAAACATAATAAAATAAATACAATATATTTTTTATTTTATTATGTTTTATTTTTATGATTGTATTATTTACATTCTACGTGACTTTACCGAAAGAACCATCTTACTCTAAGACCGGAAACAGGAGGACTTATTCACAATTCTGGCAAATCGCCTGATGAAGCTGCTTGTAATAGCCAGCGAAACGTCGTACTCAAATTGTAAATGTTTGTGGGTTTACTCTCCAACATACCGGTGTGCGGAAGTAATAACTGATTGGCACGTTTTGTTTACCTGAAATCCCTCACTAATTGTCCGTGTCTGCTAGTGGCGGGTTTAACGACACATTCATATTTACGCGATGCAACTCCTTTCCTCCCCGCCCCTAAAAAAATCCCCTTCATGGTGTCAAACTAAATTCAAGTGAGGTTGAGAACTACGATGGGTGGGTCCAAGCGAGGCACTTTTTTGTAATTAAAAGTAACATTTTCAAACTTTTTTTAAAAACACGCTTTTATGAAATGTACTAGTAATGGCAGAACTCCACGACTCCAGGAAGTGGCCCCGAAGCTTGCCATAACGTAAGTAACCATGGCCAATTACAGCCAACGTCAGTTGACCGTGGACAGTTAGACCCAAGTCCAAACATAACATTAAAAAGAACGATTAAAAAAATGTATTTTTTTTATGATAGAATATAGTGTTGTCATCAGTATGACATAAGTATACCATCTTCTTGGCTCTTTCGGTAAAGTCACGTAGAAAGAAATTAATAAAAGAATAAAAATAAAACATAATAAAATAATTCTCACGACGTTTCGGCCACAACGCAAGTAGCCGTCTTCAGGTGAAGAACAATCACGAAAGCTTTAAATCGAAAAATAAGTATACCAATTGTGCAGTCGATACCACATTGGAAAGTGGGTTAAAATTGAGTTACAAGATTTGAGGATACGACAACAACGACAACAACAGACAGAGTGAGTTAAAATAAAGCGCGTAATATTGGAGCTCTCTTCTCCCACACGTCAAAATGATGCCAATGCCAACCCCCTAACTTAGCGCAGCTTCGCGGTGGCTTAGGAGATGTTAGCTCCCTCGCCTGGTCTACAGGAGGTACGTGGGTTCGACCCCAACCCGGACGCCCGCTGTATGTTTGGAGTTTGCACGTTCTCCCACGTGGTCGCGTGGATTTTTCTGCCGCTCCTCCAGTTTCCCCTTCACATTTCGAAGCGCGCGCGTTCAGAGGCTCTGGCTGATATCGATTACCACGTGATAAGCCACTTCGCTTGAGCTACCATTGGTGACCAGGTGACTGCTGAAAAAGAGTTATTATATAGCTCAGTTGGGACCTTACCTGGTAAAATAAAAAAAAATAAGTTTATCGTCGCAACCGCGAGAGGGGAGGGGGAAGGGAGATTTTGCAGCAACCAATCCTTCGCAAATGTAACCTTTACACGGAAAATTAAAAAAAACGCACCGACTCCGCCCCGCCACCAATCTTCCCCCCAAAGGGAAATTCGCGCTCGAAGCAGCGAGACTCGCGTGTTCGTCGTCGCATATTCCAGGGCTATCTTTCGCAAACATCCGCGCCGACCCCCCCCTCCCCCAAAATAAAAAAGGCAAACATTGCTTTACAACGTGTGAAGTGTGCTTTCAAATGTCTTGAATTGGTTTAATTGTTTTGGTACCTTTCATAGGTGTGTTTTTGTTCATATGTGATAGGAAAATGACAATAAAATAATCAAGTTTATTGCAATATTTTCCAACATTCCTTTGCTCCGCTTTGTGTACTCATCTGCCCGCGCGCATGTGCATAAAGCGGCCATTCAAACCGTGCATATTTTGAGTTTTACTTAAACTCGAGGTGCTTCGTGACACCATCTGTATAGGGCAGTAGTCCCCCCCCCGCCCCTTGTCCACCTTCCCCCCGTGCCTGGGCCCCTCCGAGCAGTGACCCCCGGCGCGATCGCACAGCCTGCACGCTCGCTGTATAAGCGACCACGAACTTCGTCACGACCCTGTGTGCGTGTGGGTGATGTTTGGCTTTTCGGTGTCACGGCAACAGCAGCAACAGCCGCCGTTCACCGCTAAGTTGCGGTGACGTAACCACCGTGCTTGTGCCAGGCTAGGTGCACTTTGAGGCCGCGTGAAGCGGCGACTGAGATGGCTGGCAGATGCACCAGATGTGCTGTGCACTGTGCCAAGTCTCTGCGTTTTATCGGCCCGGCGCTCCACTCGTTGTTGTGAGCGTCGCTCCTCTGCCCTCCGCTGTTGCTGGAGGGCGACTGTCTCCAACGACCCCGGCAGCGTCCTTCACGAGCCTCCTCCGCAGAGGCCGATCTTGACACCTCTGCGACCAGTAATCGGCAAGTCGACTCAACGCCACAGCCTTCTGTAGCCACATCAATCCATCTCCTCTCTGGCCCGTGCCGTGCCCGTTAAGCCCCGAACAGGTGTCAGGGCTCACACGCTGCGAGACGCAAACTGGTCAGACGGTGAGATTGCACGACCTCTGGCTCTAATTGGAGGTTACGGTGGCAGGAGCACCAGCCCGTCACCCAGCCAGGGGCTTGCGGCGAGGCGGCTGTTTGGGCCGGTGGTGGTATAGAGATGTCAGCAGAGGGCACCGCTTACACTGTGGAGTCGTCGCCTGGCTGGGGGCTGTCCGGCTTGGGGAGAGGACACGGCCACGTGGTAAGGACGGACCCACAGATCTTCCGTTGCAAGCAACAAAAAAAACACGAACTCATCGCGTCTGTTGTTGAGGATAAACGTTAATATGTACAGCCCATTATTGATCCACTGCTGGATGAAGGTTTCTCCACGGCGGTCGTGGGAGTTATTTTACGGTACTTCACTCGTTTGGTCATTGCGGGGGAGGTGATGGGGAGAGGGGGGGGGGGCAAGATGGAATCCTATAGAGCTCACCAGTGATGTGTGCAGAGATTGGGTCACTCAAGTTGACAAGTTTACAGGACGGTGCATTGACCACCGTGCGACAGCTCCACCCGCGGTGAGGCATTTTGGGGTGATGCAATTAATTAATTGACTTTCATTCGTCTATGATGCACACCAGTAAACTATGCTTTGAGTCCATCAAGGCTCTCGTTTTCCGAGAGTGATATTATCCATGAGTATTTGTTTCAATGAGCAAACGTTGGCTACCATCTGGTGCAGCAGTGTTTCTCAACTCTAGCTCTCAGAGCCCCACCTCCGCAGTACAGCGCAGACTTCCGTGTTTACCAACCATCGGGCGTGTGCAGTGTGCAGTGGCTTAATTTGCATGGGAATGTGAAAGATTCGTCATCGAAAAAAACATGAATTCGGACTGTGGAAGGGTTGCGTGGACTGGAGTTGAGAAACGATGTGTAGGCGGAGTGCTGTCACCAATCGCATTTAGCAAACCAGCGACACGCATTGAGCAAACCCGGCGCTCCTGGTGGGAGACCCTGTGGGCAACAACAAAAAACCTTCACAGAGTTTGCACGTTCGAACAAATGCTGCGGGATAACATTGGTCTGGAAAGCCAATAGTCCGATGGACTAACAATTATTGTAGTTTTTACACTGAGATATGAACAGAGGTTAAATGATTGTATTTTTAGAGCAGGCAAGTTTTCATTTAAAGTGAGCGCATATTTTCTTTTCAAGAGAGACCTGGGCAATGAACGCAGTAGACTTGAGAGAATACACGCACGTCTAATATGGTAGCAAGCGACATAATTCACTGTTGAGATATGAAGCAATAAATACTACTTGCTAAGCACTTTTTTTATTTATGTATTAGGCCGTATACGTTTTAAACAGACCGATACATTTCAGATGAGGTATGAGTCGGAAGGAGTGGCGCAGTGGGTATCGCACCGGGCCACGACTGACATCAGTGGCGAGTTATGGCTGAATAAGTCCTGCGGCTCAAAACCCTTTCACCAATTCTAAACTTTTTGTTTTTACCGGGCAAGGCCCACTGAGCTATGTAGCTCTTTTTTCAGAAGTGACCTGGCCACAAATGATAGCTCAACGAAGTGGCTCATCGTGTGGAAATGCAAGTCAGGCAAATACTCTTAAAAGCCTGATACTAAATGCGGAGGGAAAGCCGGAGGACCAGGAGAAGTAGAAACCACACCACCAAGGTGAGATAGACGCGCAAACTCTCAAGTACACAGGCGTCAGGATCAGGATCGAACCCGTGATCTCCTGTATACCAGGCGAGGGAGTTAACATCTCGCCACTGCGGCATACTGACCAACATGACCCCCCCCCCCAATGCCAAACGGCATGGGGACATCTGCATCCAGCAGTGAATTGACAAAGGGTGCACTGTATTTACACACATGGACCTGTACCCTGTGTTTTTTTAAGACAATCGTATTTATTATTTGGTGAATGGCATTATTTCATTACAAATCAATGCTACCCCCCACACCATTAATACAATCTTTTGATTTCCATACTGAAGGTTTGAAACCTACTGCCACTTGTTTGCGTGGCCAGGAATCAAACCGATTTTCTTATTTTGGTGTGCTGTGTTAACCGCTATGCTACCTATAATTATCAATCAAGTCAATCAAGTCTTTATTTCTATATTTTCGTGAAAAGGATGCCATTCAGAGTGCTGCACAGATTAAAAAAAAAACATTGTTAATAGACTAAATCACAAGAAAAATAAAAGCAATTTCCAAACGAAACAAAATTGCATTGTAATAAATTGCGGTCGAATGCATATTTAAAAAAACAACACTATTAAATAATCTTAAGTAAAAGCCAGTTTAAAAAGGTGAGTTTTTAGATGTAACTAAAAAACGACGACAACACAATACACGCGCTCACGCTTCGGCGTGAGAACAATAATTACAGCCCCCGTGTCTTTTGTCGTGAATGTAAGAAAACGGAGCGACTGCATCTTTATGGCCACTTCCCAAAGCCGATTTCCAGTTTTCTCCACCGCAAAGCGGATAAAAGCACGACTTTTCGGCACACTTCACACGACACTGGGTGACTTTCTCCGAAGCCTCCTTTCGACCCATAATAAGATGAACTGTCATGATCGTCACAGTATTGTTAAGTCATAAATATAGCGTGCTTGCTTTAACCAAACACAAATAATACACTCTCTAAACAGCTGTCAATAGCGCTGCCTCGAACAAAAAAATATTATACAATAGGTGACATTTTTGGCAACAACCCTTATTCATAGCAGAGATCAGATCTCTGCATACGAGCAACTCTTAATGCTCCATCTACACAGTGATCATCGCCGTAGCATCTTCATAACGGAGGTATGATCTCTCCGCTATGAAGCAGGGCCATTGGCCGAAACGTTGCCTATCGTGCAATTGATTGGTCTTCAGGGCACTGTTATTGACGAATAAATGCGTTGAACTTTTGTGTTACTTGGCCCTGCGCATCACCAACTGCCGACGCAGCGTCGCGGGGGCACGCGACGATGACCCGAACAGCTCTCACGGGCGATGTTCGCCGTCCCCGTCGGCGCAAGTCTTCGTCGGTAGGAGGGACGTCGGGAAGAGGAGGGGGTCGACACAGAGAGCTGTGGAGTGGGAGGGCGAGGTGCGAGGGGATGTGAGAGCACGGCAGAGAGATGCGCGGTTTGGAGGCACGCGAATGGAGGCCACGCGGGATCAAAGGGAGAGACACTCAGACCGCAGCCAGCGTGACATTCAAGTGACCCCCTCGGATGCGACCATGCCTGCGTCTCCACCGCCCACCCCCCGCCTTTTAAGTGCCAGCACCTGGGGGCATTGGGGGCCTCAGACTCGGCGGTGGTGGCTGTGCTGGGGGCACGGGGACGTTTGGAGATGGTGGTGGGTGGGTGGGTGGGTGTGGGGGGAGGTTGCTGGTGGGCGGGTAGGTGGGAGGCGGCTTTCTTGGCCTTTTTTTTACGACCATCGTAAAAGAGCCGGACAATAGAGGCAGGAAGCCAGGAGTTGACAAATACCCTCCACCCCTAGGCCTCGCACCCCACACCGACCGAGTCCCCCCCAGCATGTTTCAGCATGACAAAAACAGACAGGATGCGTTTGCTTGTTTGTAGACCCACATGGGGTGGAAAACGGCCATAACTTCACGGTGAAATATTAACCGACGTTTATCGGAGGAGAAAAAAACAACAACCGAGTCTATTTCACTTTCACATTTGCAGGCAGACTTGTTATACGGCATTTGCTCATTCTCTTGATTCACACAAGAGAGTTTATTTTGTTTTAAATGTACATAAGCCCGGCGTACATCGGTGTAGATCGGGACCAGACCGTGGACCGCGCTGAGAAACCATCGTGACCATGGCTCACATTCAGAGGACGCGGAGGGAGACGTAAATTCAGCTAAGGCTGTCCCTTTAGCTATCAGGCCTGGCCACGGACCCCCTCTTCCCCCCCACCCCCCACAAAGCCACGCGCAAGAATCACACTCGGTAAATAACAACACGCGTAATGTTGACGCCAACGCCGCTTGCAACTGCAGTGCGCTTCTCCGGGCTGGGCTGCGTGTCGAGCGGTTCTCGATTCCTCCTCTCGAGCCTTCGCCACGCAGCGCCGCGAGCCCCATTTCAACGCGCGGCCCTCCCCGCAACACCAACACCTCGCTGGGTAGAGACGTCGTCTCGGCACCGAGGAAAGTCTCGGTGGACATCGAGAGCCTTTCTCTCGTCCTGCAGAGTTCAGCCTGCATCTGCTTTTCTGGTTTTCTCTCAACGTTCCCCCTTCAGAGGGAAAGGGAATGCCTGGAGACAATCCCCCGTACGAGGCGATCACATTTTATTTAACATCGTGACAACAGCGCAAAGTCAGAAGTCACAGCGATGTCGTGCAGGTGGTTGCTAGTCCCCCATTTACAGCCCTGAGCCGGGGGTAGAAACTCCACGTTGTTATGGCGGGGGAGAGTCTATCCACTGTAGACATCCACACAAAGTGGTACTAATTTTATGAACCCCAGAAGGATGATGAGCTGAGTCAACCCCCAGCGCCAACATCACTGCAGCTAGATCAGTATCCTACTTGCTGTTCTGCCATATGTTGGCCACCTTGTAAGCCGGTCGTGTGCTACCATAGCTGCCGTGAAACCTGCACTTGTTTGACAAAACGCGAGGAGCCAGCAGACGCTCGTTAGTCGGCAGCGAGCAATTGTTCGACATGAATTCTGCATCGCGGCTTGATTTACGAGCGCACACCTTTCTGCGTAATAGCAGGGAGTTTGACATTATTACTCCCTCCCCTGCTCCCCCCCCACGTGCTTTGCCCAAGTGATGGCTTCAAAACCTCCAGCTGCAAACCGCGCGAGCCTTGCGGCTCACGCAGTACAGAGCTCTGCGTCACCACACACGGGTACAATCATTATTCTGAGTCATCATCAGCCTACTCTTCGGTTTTTTCGGTAAAGTCACGTAGGTAAAAATAAATAATAAAAATAAAAATAGAAATAATAATATAAATATAAATTATAAATCACGACGTTTCGGAGGCAACACAAGTCTCCGTCATCAGGTGGGACCGTCACAGCTAGATTTACTGTATTATTTATTTTTCCCTACGTGACTTTACCGATAAAACCTAAGAGTTATGAATCCTTGCAGTCACGAAAGCTTTAAATCTAGAATCATCATCAGCCTGTTGTCTTACCCACAACAACGTTATCCAGGCAGAAATTTATCAAAGCGAGCAAAACTGTGGACGAGTTTCAACCTTCTGGGTCTCATCAGCAGAGTACAACGAGCTAATGAATCAGAAGCTGCTGTGTTACCAAACGTTATTGGCAAGAGCCCTCCATTTAAACTCTGGAGCCCTGTTAAACACAAAAGGCGATGTTGCATGCAAGTTCATTGCGTGCCGTTGTTGCGGAGCATCATGGGCAAGCCTGACTCTGATGATGAGACCCAGAATATCGAAACTCGTGCACAGTTTTGCTCGCTTTGATAAATTTCTGCCTGGATAAATAAGGTGTGGGAAAGCCACACCTTATTTAGAGCTTGCCTTGCTTCCGCAAACGCTGCTGGATAATATTGATCTGGAGAGCCAATCCAGGTGGCGATGCACTAAAGTACTCGAGCATAGTTTATATGTGGTGACACACAGCACTCCTGTATGTACATATGTACGTTTAACTTCCTTGGCACCGTTCGTAGCCAACCGTGCTAGGCGACTCGTGAGACCAGCGGCTCAACGCTGTTTCCTGTTGCTTCCCAATTGTTTTCGATGGCAAAGTATTTATGTTCGGTCAAGTATGTGGCGGCGGAGGGGGCCCTGGTCACCGAGGGGTGGTGCGGTGGATCGCGCAACTGCGCCGTGCCGATTTGCCTTCGGGATGTGCCACGGAGGTTGTCCGGCACGAATCTCCGACATTTCTCCCCGGCCTTGCCAGCGCCTGGAGCGAGGCGACGGACATCGTGCCCGACTACACGTGGCACAACTCGACCGCACGTGCACGGCAATACTGCCCTATGCACCCGACAAGCCGAGATTGATTCTTAGCCGCAGCTGGCATCAGTGGTGAGGGTTAACTGAACTTGCCCTGGGCTCCCTAAGCTTCACCAAACACCCCCCCGTGACCGAAATGTTTGTATCTAGCAGTACAAGAGGGCTGTGGATTGTCTCGACATCGACATGGGCCGCTGTCTACCCAGCAATGCTGGACGAAGGCCTCCCCCTGTGTCATCGCCATTCCTCGCAGTCCTACGGTGACAATTCCATCTCAATTCTGCGCAAGGACTGACCTCACCGCTGCATCCCCGCAGTGGGTCTCCTCTCATGCGCATTCCCTCCTTCGGCTGACATTCCGCCGCCAGGCTCAACCATTCGCCATCGTCCATTCTAACCATGCATCCTGCCTAAGCCATCACGCCTTTTTTTTTATCAGCAGTAAATTTGATGTCTGATTTAAAACTAAACAAAGAAAACAATATCCTCAACCAATTTCCTTCCCCGTCGGTAACTAGTCGTTATTGTGAGCAGCAGGAAAACGATCACATTCTTAAAATAGTTTAATGCTATTGGTGTTGTTGGCTCCGTAGGTATGCATTATTTGGTGACCGCTTAAACCACATGTGTGCTTTGTGGGCCTAAATAGGCGCTCGCTAACAGCACTTACCACGACAGGTGCTTTGGCTAAATTGTTTATATTATCTATGTCCGACCAACCACGGTGCAATTCCTGGCTGTCTGCACCTTCGGCAACTGGTAGCGGAACATCGCCCACGTCTCCCTTGATCCTACTCAGTCGAGAATTATGTCAACAAAATATCAGACATTGGGAGAAATTACAACGAAGCGTTTTGTCAATTACAATACAGTTGAAATATAATTTGTGGTTGTGTATAATCTAAATGGTCGTTGCATCTCAAAAATTCTGTACAGAAAGTGGTAAAAGTAGAACATGCTCATACATTTTTTTATTTAAAGCTTTCGTAACTGCAGGGATTCATATTCTTGGTTCTTTCGGTAAAGTCACGTAGAAGGGAAAAAACCAAGAATATGCTCATGCAAACTTATTAAAAAAAAACATACTGTTATATATTTTTTTCCGTGCCTTTAACTCCTAGGTTCAGTTCACCCTTAAAATAAATGTCAATAGCGACGCACGTCTGACCGATGTCACCCAAGATGTGTCCAACGTCGCAGGACTCTGGAAGCTAAGAAGAATTGAGACCAGGCAGTCAGGACCGGCCCTAGACCTTTGGGGGCCCTAAGCAAAATTTGGTTGGAGGCCCCTTTGATGTATGATTTTTTTCACCCACTCGCTAGCAGTGACTCTAGGGGGCCCTCTGCTGGCCACGGGGCCCTTTGGAATTGCAAGCGTCGCTTAGTGGCTGGGCCGGCTCTGCAGGCAGTGTTTGGCCGGATGACCATCAGTGTGGGGGTGGCAATGAGTGTGCGGTGCCAGGATGGGGTAGTGCAGCATGGGTTCGGTCCACGAATATATTTGGACCACTCGCTGTATTGAATTTGTGTGCTTTCAATTGATCCGTGTAAGCATTGCATTGTGACTCTCCGTGCAATGAGTGATGGCTTTTATCTGGGTTCTGGTGTTTAAGCCTCCCAAATGAAGCCATTCATGAATATAATTGGCGAAATATCCCAATGTGAGCGGCACCCTTCACTAGAGACACAATGGGGCTTTTCTGTGTAGATAACTGTCATAACGATCATCGTGAAGCGATGTACCACAGTTAAACAATTTACGTGAATATACTCGGACGAAACTGAGAAATGAGAAGAACAGCCGGTATGGATATGGACCACTGATGGTTTCCAAGGTTTTCCAATCGGCCAGCGCTGCCTGTACATTCATGGCAGGCTTATCTTTAGCAAGGGTTTCTTATCTGTCCAATAAAATTGGGAAGCTGACAATCTTTACCTTCAGAGGCAACACTCAAAGGTCAGATCTTTGGCATCTCCATTAATTTGCTGACCTCAGTTGAACAGGGGGTTAGCCTAAAGATTGTCAACAGATTAAGACATGCATAAAGTACACATTTAACTTGGGAATATATTTATATTATTATTATTTGTAAAAATCTATAGAATGGAAAATGGCACACAAGAAGACAAAGTGGCAGAAGAGAAACAACACTTGTGTAACTACCATCGTAAATAAATCCCTACATGACTCAAGAATAACATAGTTAAGTCGTGCTCATGTCATATTTCACTAACAAGTCTGCCGATGTCTCACAGGCATGTGGTGTCGTGTGGTGCGGTAAAGTGTGGGCACTCCCACCTCCACCAAGATGCCTGACCAGCGTGGAAGAGTCAACACAAATTACCCTTCTCGATGGAGTTCACGTAGCGCTTCCCCTCGCCCTGGAGGCCACATCCGCCAGCAGTGACGAGAGCAAGTAATTGCGGGGCTGCACCTCTACCCTCTGTCCTTCAGGGCGCTGACGATCGCGCCTCGCAGGGTCAATGACCCCCGACCTTCCCACCAGCAGCAGCGTATGGGTCGTAGCGTCGCTGGACACCCCGCTCCCCGCTCCCCGCTCCACGCTCCCCGCTCCCCGCTCCCAGCTCTCCGCTCCCCACTCCGCTCCCCGCTCCACGCTCCCCACTCCGCTTCCCGCTCCTCGCTCCACGCTCCCCACTCCCCGCTCCGCACTCTGCGCTCTCCGCTCAATGCTATCCGCTCCCCACTCCGCTCCCCGCCCTCCGCTCCCCGCTCCCCGCTCCACGCTCCCAGCTCTCCGCTCCGCGCTCGCTGCTCCCCGCTCCCCACTCCCCGCTCCACGCT
>CM025611.2:2547730-2579520 GCA_014621495.2 Entosphenus tridentatus
GACCCCCACTCACTGACCCCCACTCACTGACCCCACCCACTGACCCCACTCATTGACCCCCACTCACTGACCCCAACTCACTGACCCCCACTCACTGACCCCCACTCACTGACCCCCACCCATTGACCCCCACACACTGACCCCAACTCACTGACCCCCACTCACTAACCCCCAATCACTGACCCCCACACACTGACCCCCACACACTGACCCCACTCACTGACCCCCACTCACTGACCTCACCCACTGACCCCACTCACTGACCCCCACTCACTGACCTCACCCACTGACCCCACCCACTGACCCCCACTCTCACTGACCCCAACTCACTGACCCCAACTCACTGACCCCACTCACTGACCCCCACTCACTGACCCCCACTCACTGACCCCCACTCACTGACCCCCACTCACTGACCCCCACTCACTGACCCCACCCACTGACCCCCTCTCACTGACCCCCACTCACTGACCCCCACTCACTGACCCCACCCACTGACCCCCTCTCACTGACCCCCACTCACTGACCCCCACTCACTGACCCCACCCACTGACCCCCAGGTCAATCACCGGATTACTTCACATAGTTGCGCAAGTGCAATGTGCTGTAGATGCTCGAGTGACACTGTCGTGGGACAACTTCCCATTGTCCGGCTTGGGTGACGCCGCGGATCGGATTAAGCGACGTCGCGGGCAATCGTTTTGGGCCCCGTTCAGCCGTCAGAATCTGAATCTTTATCGAGACTGCAGGAGCAATCCGATGAGCTATGAAGCTTTCTTTTTCCCACAGATGTCCAGTAATGGGGCAGGCCAGCAACACGATTTGGACAGCCCTGGTGCTGTTCGCGTGCTCGCACAGAGATGCGATCGCTCCCGGTGTGGCTGAGGGCCAGGAGTCGATGTGTGTGAACGCTCTTTGCCATCAACATCATCATCGTCGTCGTCGTCGTCGTGAGCGCAAGTTCAAACATTAAAACTCGCGCGCATGGACCTTTATGCACCGCAATGCATGTCCTGAAGCAATCTCGGGGCATTAATGTTTCAGTAACAGCTTTATGGTGCCGCTATAAACATATTATGCCTGCTGCTATCATAGGAAAGAGTAATAGCCTCGGCGCAAACGAACTTTTTTTTTATGTTTTGCAATGATGCATAATGCACGCGCGTGCACGGTGCGGCCACGTCGAAAAATCACGTCGGCAAAAAAACGAAATGGTACCCATGGCACGGAATTCGTTTTATATATATTTTTTAGGTTTATTCTGAGGAGTGGCGAAAAAGTTTTACTGGTGCGATGGGACAGCGCGAGCGAGGGAGCGAGCGGAAAGCGCTCCGACGGATTTCTTCGTGCGGAATGGACAGCCAACGTCGTTGGATCACGAGCGTTCGAACGACGTCGTTGTGACGCTCTCGTTCTGTGACGCGTTTTTTTTCATCTTCGGGGAAATAAATAAATCAATAAATGTGGCGTTGCTTCCCGTGTTTTGATTATGCTTTGGGATTTTTTTTTCCTGCTTTCCGTGTTTTAATTTATTTGAACCCCAGGTTTTTCACTTGAGAATGTGACGTGTGGTCTCAGTGGAATCCCTACCTCGTTACAAATATAACGACCCTGAGTTGGGGGGAGGGGGGGTGTTAACTTGTTAAATAGCCGGGAAACTGGCTAAACGGGATCGTCCGTTCTAACAAATCAAATATACTCAAACGCACCTCACTGTGAACCCGGCAACCTGAGTTAGATTCCAGGCCCCAGCTAACGTGAGCGGCGAATAAAGTCTGAACCGTACCATGATACCCCCAGCATCGTCAACCCCCACTTATCCGACACGGCGTGGTGAAGTATGGCCCCAACAACCCCCACTGACCCACCGGCATGGTGAAGTATGGCCCCAACAAACCCCACGACTGACACGGCTTGGGGGGGGGGGCTCTGATCTGGCAGTGGATCGATAAATGTTGGACAATATTCTTTCGTTTGTACTGCTATCACCTCGAGACATCGACAGCAGGCCACACACATGCATCCAATTTCTCATTTTGCTTCGGAAGCCTTTAGTAAAATCAACAACCTTGCTCTTAAACAGAATCACCCTTAATGTACCTGACCTCATCTGATCTTGGAAGCTGAGCAGGGTTGAGCCCGACTCGCACTTGAATGGTACACTGACTTGGAATACCCAGTGTGGTGAGCAGAGGCTGCAAGGTGGCCAGGAAATGGCAGCAGAGCGATGGATTCTTGAATCCGTCTGCGTGGAGCTTTGAGTGTTTCCTCCTCGTACGAATGCACTCGTCGCCAGGAATTCGAATTTCCTTCCTCCATGCCAAACACGAATAGCAGCGGCCAAACATCCCAAGGCAGAACCCTGCTAAGTGAGAAACTAGATGTTCAGTGAGGCTCTCCATGGAAAACAAATGGACATAGAGTTGCTTTATAACTTGAGACTTTATAAAGATAAAGTTATTTTATTTTTACACGCTTTTATTTAACTCAATCTGTCTGTTGTCGTATCCTCAAATCTTTTAACTCAATTTCAACCGTCTTCTCAATGTGGTATCGACTGCAAACTTGGTATAGGTATGTCATACTGATGACAACACTATATTCTATCATAAAAAAATATATTTTAAAATAATATTTTTTACGGGTCTAATTGTCCAAGCTCAACTCACGTAGGGCTGTAAATCACCACGGTCCCTTACGTCACGGCAAGCCTCGAGGAGCCACGCCGAGGGGCGGGGGATGTAGAAGGAGGGGAGGGGCGATGGGGGAAGGGGGCAGGGGGAGGGGCAGCTCGGACAGTACATTTCATTAAAGCGTGTTTTTTTAAAAAGTATTTTTAAATTTTGTATTCCCTCTGGCTTCGTTTTGATGATGTGCACGTGCATACACGTACGTCATTGGAACGGAATCGGAATAAAAAACTGACGACGTACACACGTACGTCGTCGGAACGGGAAAGGGTTAATTGCACGACGAACCTCTCACAGAGCAGCAATCGTCACAACGGATTTTGCCTTGCTGCGGCAGCTCGTGAGCACGGCGGGAGCAGCGCGGCGCCGCACGTGTTCATCGCTACGCAGCGCGGCATTGCGGAGTTCGCGATCCGTCACGAGGAGCGCCACGCACGCTCGCCCTCCAACCCCGTGTCACTCGGAACGGCTCGTACACCTTGCCATTGATTCCCAAAACATCTTCTCGCGGAAACTCAGGCGACTGCTAAATATTCTCACGCAGACGGACGATATGTAGACGCGCACGCACGCACGCACGCATGCACAGTACATACAAAAAGCTCACCAGGATCATGCCTTGACAGTAGCTCATAACAAAAAGGTATAACATCGTGAAAAATGGCTATGTCTTTAGAGACGGAGTAGAAAATATGAATGAGTTATAGTTGGGGATTTTATTATACATGAATAATTAAAGGTTGTAAATCATTATTATTATTATTATGATGATTATATTGCTGAGAAACACACTCGTAGGCCACTGTTCATTAAAGGGCAGTCAAGTGACCTGGTGAGCCTTCAAACTGCTCTCTGTCTGCCAAGCTTCTTATTCACAAAGGAGACCAAGCACGTACCGGGCATGCACCCTGCTGGGTGTCAGGAATAGTCTCTGGGTCAGGCTGAGTGCTAGGAATAGGATCTGGACCAGGCTGGGTATCAGGAATAGTCTCTGTGCCACGCTCTGTGTTAGGAATAGTGCCTGTGCCAGGCTGGGTGTCAGGAATAGGATTTGTGCCAGGCTGGGTGTCAGGAATAGGATTTGTGCCAGGCTGGGTGTCAGGAATAGGCTCTGGACCAGGCTGGGTGTAATAAGATCTGAACTGGGAATTGCCTCATTGGTGAGGAACTCAGCCGAGTCTTGTAATTGACGCACGGTGACAGCGAGGCGAATTTCAATCTGAAACAAACTCGCTTTGTGCGTTGTTCACACGTGGCAAAGAACAACCCAACACAGAGTGAGGCCACAGCTCAAAGACCACACGTACATTGGCGATGCGGTGGTGGAGCGGTTAGCGCCACCCTGCGCTACGAACCCGGCGGCCCGAGTTCGATTGCCGCTCACGGCCAATACCAGTAACGATTATCTGAACCGGTTATGGGCCTCCTCTAGGTCGACTCAGCCTCATATGAGTACCTGGTGCGGTGTGTAAACATCGCCACTGGGGAGACAAAGGCGGTCGGGCGTAGTGCTGGCCACCCACTCCCTCGTATGCTGTGCCGGCCTTCATAGGTGCTCGCTAACAGCACTTGCCCCAACAGCCCGTTTAGGCTCCACGGGGGATATTTGACACCAGCCAGTCATCTCAGTCAGGCAACCCATGGCACCTGGGTGTGTCCCGTGACCTCCTGCCAGCGGGCGTTCGACACTTCGCGTGGCCTCAACGTGCACCTAGCCTGGCACGAGCGCGGTGGTGACGTCACCCCCACTTGGTCGCGAATAACGGTTGTTGTTGTGCGTGACATTCCAAAGTACGCAGCCTTCATCCAGCAGGAGAGTGAGCATGGATGATGATGATGAGCTGAGACTCGGGCAGATGAGGTGAGGACAGAGGTTTTAATTTGGGTGGATCTCAGAGGGTCAGTATCGTTCTTCATGTATTCATTTTAAAGAGGAAGAATCATTGAATCGCAACGAGAGGCTGGCCGATGCAATTGCGGTCCAATGTTGACACTCACGGCACAATAACGATCGTCAAATATTGACACAAAGCGCGGCTTTGCACGAGAGTACAAACAACAACAACAACAACTCATCAGCAGCACTGCCTTATGACACATATACAATAGGCTGATGTTTTAAACAATGACCCTTCAGCAGGACACCCAGCTCTCACAGACGGCGGAGGTATTCGCAGAGTTTACAGGGTTGGCGGGTCGCTGCTAATTATAATAAAGACAATTGAGGACTTACAGCAGGTGAAACAATGGCGTGCATGTCCTTCTTCTAGATCTCTGACCGGACATTGGACGAGCTTCACATTGTAGAAGCGTAATCCTCGCCGCACCTGATAGCACAGCAAGCGTTTGATGTTGTCCAGGCCTACACAGCATACGGTGTGTTTGTGACATCACACTGGCTGTGGATGAACGTAAACCGGCTTCGGGCAAGACACGTGGTGGCGTTGAAGGGATGGTGTCTGACGGATGAGACTGAGGCGCCACAGTGACAAGATGTTAACTACCTCGCCTGGTACATAGGATGTCGTGGGTACGATCCAGACCCTGGCGCCTGCTGTATATATGGATGAAGCTTGTTGTAATTGCTGGAGAAACGTCGTACTCAGATTGTAAATGTTGTGGCTTGGCTCTCCAACACACCGGTGTGATGTACTAGTGACGAATTGGCCACGTTCTGTTTATGTGGCAACGCTTACTAGTTGGCTGTGTCGGGTGGTGGCGGGTTTTAACGACACTTTTATATATTTACGCGATCTAACAAAAAATATATTATGGATAAAAAACCTCTATTATGTATATATGGAGTTTGCATGTTCTCCCTGTCGTTGTGTGGATTTTCCTCCGGATTTTCCGGTGCGATCCCCTCCACATTTAGAAACATGCACTTCGAGTGTTTGGCTGCTCTAAATGTCCACGTGATGACAAGCCAATTCGTTGAGCTACCATTTATGATAGCCAGGTCGCTTCTGAAAAAGAAGCTACGTATCTCAGTGGTCCTCATCTAGCTAAAAATAAAAACTACGAAGTTTTCGTTGTTCAGTTTAGAATGTCAGCCAAAGAAGGCCGCAAGTGCGAGAACGACCACGGTGGAGATGGAGCGATCGGATCAGCCCACGTCCAGGTGATGAGCCCAGCAACCCTCCACCGCGGCTGATATCAGCGGCAAGTGACATCCGAGCTGGTCCTGGGCTCCCTTCTCCCTTCAGCAAAAGCCACGGTCGCCGCCAGCGTGGTGAAGTATGGTCAAACAACCAACCACAGCGAATATGGTTGCGGGACGACATTATCGAGCAGATTCACCAAAGGCTTGAACTGATTGTGGGAGCCCACTTGGCGTAGATGTGCCTTTCAAAAATTGCACCTCAAGGCCATGCTGATTTGGGGTTCCAAAGTCAAAGCGTTAGTTTTTATAAATCAGATTTTTCTAGTTTCAGTAGACTCGGCTATTATTTGTGTCAAAAATCAGATTTCTATCCCTTCTAGACCATCAATACGAATAAGATAAATTATGATCGGCCGTGTGACACATGGCTACCCCATTTCAGAATCAGATTGTTTTTTATTAGACTGCTAGAATCCGATGGCCTATGAAGCTCTTTTTCGCAGATGTCCAGCAGAATTCGCCAACAAAACAAGGAAAGTCACGTAGGTATAAAATAAAATAAATTTAATTACGACAATTGCTGACGTGGCCAATTGTTTCTTGCTGTGGTTGTCCCACCTGATGACGGGCACTTGTGTTGTGCCTGAAACGTCGTGCTTTAATTTAATTTATTTCATTTTAAACCCACGTGACTTTACGGAAAGAACCAAAGAGAATGGATCCCTGCAGTCACGAAAACTTCAAATCAGAAAAGAAAACCTATGCTCACGCACCAACTCCGTGACGATTGCCTTGTGCGTGTCAGTCCTTGGCAGTACGTATTTAGACTTGGACGAGACAAATTTCGCCACATCACTGGGCAACCTTGTGATCGATTTGACCAGTTTTCAAGAGAGTATGCCCCTAATAGCGACGCCACTTTATACTCAAGTTTCGTTCAGAATAGATTATGGTTACGAACGGTATCTTGACCCCCCCACGTTACAGACAGACAGGCGGACAGCGCCAGTGCAAAACTAACGCGTTTTAAACAGAGACGTGTCGTCCCATTGCGTTCTCAACATGAGCAACATGAAGATGCTACCATTATCTTCTTCTGGTGCCCTGAAAAGGCCAGATGATTTGTATAAATATATAATTATATACTATCATCTTTATCTTCTTGTCGGCGAGAAAAAGATTGTACTTTTATGCCTCTCTCTCCATTTGCCCTATGGCTGAAACAGCAACTATTTAATTATACGCATATCCCGTAGTTCAAACTGCTAATATATAGGCTCGCTAATATGTGTGTCCGTGGCTTATATTGGTGGGGGGGGGGGGGAGATGCGGCTGTTAGCGTGCTCCCGAGTGGTGTAATTCTCATTGTAAATGACGATGTAAGCACGAAGCCGTTGAAGACACACACGTGCATGAAGACACACACACACGTGCATGAAGACACACACGTGCATGAAGACACACACAAAGACACACACAAAGACACACACACACACACACTGTGCATTGGACGGACACAGCGAGAGTGACTTAGCAGTGGCAGGTTAAGAACATGATGGTTTTAAAGTTCAACCCACCCACGGCGATTCTATGATTTGTCGCGATTTAAGAATCGATTAGGTACTTTTTTTCGAGGCATCGTGGTTCACGTAGCGGCCACCAGCGGATGCAGAGGTCACGCGAGTCCATTATGCATTCCATGCTCGAAGAATGAATTTCGGATTTGCAAAGTCGAATTTAGGATGTTCGGGAATTTAAAGACGACATCGGACCTATCCGGATGTTATGATCATGTACACGATGTACTAATACATCGAGATATCTCGACGCTGAGAATGGTGACGTTTGCCGACTCCACGTGACATCCCGTGACATGCGGGAAGGCGTGGAAGTGTTCTCTGATCAATCCGAAACAAACAAAAAAATCCCCGATTTCGTCTCTTTGCTCGATTTTCTGATTTTTTTTCTTATATGAATCTTAAACTGGGGTGCAAGTGGCTTTATTGCACCAACAACACGGCACGTGCATTGAACTGCGGGCTGTTTTAAATCCGAATGACTGCCCTCCTCACGCCCCAGTTAACGTGGAACGTTGGGCCAATCAACGTTGGGCCAATCAACTTTGGCCCAACGTGTCGGTCGTGGGAGTTGCTCGGCCATTCTTCACTCCGGTCAATGCGGCTTCAAGGTGGACGGGATTCAAACCAAGGTGCGGGCGGATCAACGTCGCCGTCCGCTAACCGCTGCGCCACCGCTCCATCCCACGTGCATGCCACGTGAACGACGCGAGCACGCGGACGGTCGGAGCCGGCGCGCGTTGCTGAGCGATCCGAACCTCGGCCTGCGTGAGTTCGATTCCCGGTTGCGGATGATACCAGCGGCACGCGATATCGACGCAGATTTCACGTCCACCTCGCTCCTCCCATCACGAACCCGAGCGATGCAGCGTGAAGTGTGGCAGTAAAAGCACGTGGCCGACACGGCGTGACTTGAGGAATTGTATCAGCACTGGGATTGAATAAAGGGCCGCACGTTATCAATGGAACAAGGTAAAGGCGCAGCGCTGCAACTGCTCGCTCACGTCACTGCTGGCGGAAGAGCATCCGCGAAAGGGAGCTCTAGAAAGTCACCTCAAGAGGGTATTTGGCCTACTCTTCCATGCCGGCAAGACGTCTTGGGAGGGGTGGGAGTGCCCACACTTTACCGCACCACACCGCTGGCTGAACGGAGACGGGTGGGTTGGTTTCTTCTTCGTAGACAACGTTTCCCGTTGTCTCAGACGGCGCGCCTGGAGATCGAATCGAATCGGCGACCCCTAAGACTGCAAGTCCAGAACTGGCATCGCTAACCATTAAACACCTCGGCAGCACCACCAACGCTGTAAAGATGTCAAACTGTTATAGGACAATTAATCGAGTGATTCTCGATGTATTCGTGTCCTCACATTGGTTTATTACACATACGAGTGGAGGCTTGACATTTGAGATGATGATGATGATGATTATTATTATCATCACAGTTATTACACACGCGGTTGCCACTTCTGAATTGCCGATGAGTTCTCAATGGTTGTTGCTGTTTGTTGTTGTTGTTGTTATCGTCCATTGCCAGCTGTTAACAATAGTGTCTGATGCAACAGGGGTTATTTACAAACCCCGGGGCTATGACGCCATAAAAGAGCCCATTGGCTCTCAGACTTGATCTAACACGGTATCCATAATTCTCGACTCCGTTTAAACGGATATTACCTTATTAGAGAAGCGTGGATTGTTGGACGCGAACAACGCAATGCGTCTATTGGCGCGTGTGTTGGCTACCCCAGGGGTTGGAAACCCAATATAATTATAATAATAACAACACGAAGAAGAAGAAGAGATAAATAATCATTCAAATTCGGTGAAAGAAAAAACCCCAACGCGATGTTTCAGGAGCCGCAATGGACTCTGTGGTGAAGACGGCGGAGGAGGTCCCTCAACGAGTAAACAGCGAGTGACGAAGCAGTCCCTGAAAGAGCCACCGCAGCCGCGGGTTGCCGACCCCTCGGCTCACCTGTGCCCCATCACGTGCGCGTGTGTGCGTGTGTGTGTGCGTGTGTGTGTGCGTCTGTGTGTGCGTGTGTGTGTGCGCGTGTGTGTGTGCGTGTGTTCGTGTGAGTGCGTGTGTGTGTGTGCGTGTGTGCGTGTGTGTGTGCGTGTGTGTGCGTCTGTGTGTGCGTGTGTGTGTGCGTCTGTGTGCGTGTGTTCGTGCGTGTGCGTGTGTGTGCGTGTGTGCGTGTGTGCGTGTGCGCGTGTGTGCGTGTGTGCGCGTGTGTGCGCGTGTGTGCGCGTTTGTGTGTGTGCGTGTGCGTGCGAGTGTGTGCTACTCAGCCGACACGCAAGCTGCAAAGCACTGAGTGCGATGTGCACTGATGTAGCGCCGTACGATCTGCGTGCAGTGCGTGGCAGCGAAGAGGGACATCTTTCCTATGTATATATAGCCGGGTCCACACCTGAGCCATCATCTGCGCGCGACTTGGTTGCGTGCAACCGAATCGCGTACGTGTGGACGTCTCTGCAAACCAATTGCGAGCGATCGCGGTACCGGTTGCCCAGGTGAGAGACGGATTGCACTTTCAAGCGTCGTTCTGCTCCGCGGCGTTTATTGTAGCTCCGTTGTTTCGTCATCGCGTGTTGCACTTCGGCGATCTATGATTTGGTTGTTAGAACACTGAACGCGCCGTTTCACTTCATCGTCGCTGCGCGGCGACTCGCTCGGATGTGGACAAAGCGGTCGCAGGCGACGATCGAGTTGCGGCGATTTCGAGTTGCGCAACTCGATCGCGCAAACCGATTGGTCCCAGGTGTGGGCTCGGCTTTGGACACAAACTCTGCGGACACGAAGACAACTTCGGACGATTAGTATTTGCAAAACGCGAGGTAATGTAAAGCATTGGCGGATGCGTCACATTTTGGCTTGGGGCAGGACGGATGACGGGGCCGTTGGTGGAATCTGGGACCACCGTGGAGAGATGGAGCCGCAGGAATGACCTTGTCGGTGCTAGATGGAGCGTGCCATCGCCAGGCCGCGAGGCATGACGACGGCTCGGAGAGGCGTTTATCCAGCAGTGGATAGATGATAGCCGTTGATGATGATACACGTTGAACGTGAGCCACGTTTCGTGCGATGTCGCGCTGAGAGCAATTGACTGATGCCGTGTCGCTGTACTCTAAACCCCCGAATTGCCGCAACGTGAGAAGAGACTGCGGCTGTATAACCTTCATCATAAACCAGGTGAGGCATACCGAGAGAAGAGAGTCTGGTTTTCAAGGGAAACCTGGATTACAACGAAGCGAATAAAACACACACACGCGCATAAAAACTGTTGCTCAAATTTCACGACAATAAAACAAATTGTAGTGCATCATAAGACGCATCGGTCATGATGACACAAATCAATCGCATGCAGTTGACTGAAGCTCAACGAGCAAGTACCCGATTCAAGTCGCAAACAAACATGAAGTCGGAACTAAAGTTTGGTAGAACTACGATCGCCGAACGCAAACTCGGCATCAGAACCATGCCTTCAAAAGGCACACGAGGAAACGCGTAGCGCCAGGGCGCGTGATCCGCTGTTGATATTAACGCAAAATTGATTGCAACGTGGCGACTGGGTTGGTGGCACACACACACACAGTCACAAAGACAAAGACTCCCTAGCATTGCCCACACAGGCTGTTGCGGCAAGTGCTGCGAGTGAGCACACGTAAAGGCTAGCACAGCGTACAAGCGGAACGGTGTGGTCAGCTCCACGCCGGGCCGCCTTTGTCTCCCCAGGTACCCATTTTCTGCGGAATATAGAGGAAAGCCAAGACCGGTGAAGATATTCGTGAAAAACGTTATCCTTGAGCGGAAATCCAACGCGCGCACACACACACGCACACACGCATTACATACACACGCATACACAACCATCTCTGGACTTTGATCGCTTGCGAATTACCACTGTGTGTACACGCTCCGCCGTGCGTGCGTGTGTGTGCGAGTAAGGGCCGAGCGGGTATGAGGTTAAGGAGGGCATGTGGGCTGGGGGTTAGCAAGGCTGGAGGGAGAGAATGAGAGTCGGTGGCGTTTGCAGTGCGGGTGGGAGGGAGGAGTGGATGAGGAAGGAGGAGGAGGGTGGGTGGGTGGGTGCACTATGAAGGTATAAGAGTAAAGAGTCGCGCTGGCGTGTGTGCTAGTAACAAGGGGCACAAGACAGCACCGCGACACAGCCAGTTTGACGCCGCTCTAATTGCGTGACGTCAGCCCCGCCGCTCATTCGGTGACTTGTCAGGGCGACCCCCCCACGCCTTGCCCCGGCGACTTGCCCCCCGGAGAAGATCGGAGAGGCGGGCGAGGGACGCGCGGGCACGCCGAGTACAAGGTAGGGGGGAGGGAGGGAGGGTGGCAGGGGGGGGGCACAGAAGCGGCCAGCAGATGCGTCGAGTCGGAGGAGCCAGCAGGCATGTGCGTTGTTCCAGCTGAGAGGCAACTACAATGTACGTGAGCTACCTCCTGGAGAAAGACGTCGCCATGTATTCCAACCACATGCGACACGCGGGTCTCAACCACCAGAACTTCTCCGCCTCGGCCACGGCGCAGTACACCGACTACGGCAGCTACCACCACCCCCACCATCACCATGCCGTGCCGGACGCGAGCGCAGCGCACGGGACGCACTCTCACCACCCGCACCACCACCCGCACCACCACCACCACCACCACCCGCACCACTCTCACCACTCGTCTCACCACCCTGCGCCGCCCAAGCCGAGTTGGCACTCGCCGTACGCGTCCGGCCGGGACGACGTGTGGACGGGCTACTCGCTGGCGGGACAGGGCGTCGCGCCGCCGCCGTCGCCGGCACCACCGCCGCCTCCTCCTTCGTCAACCGCCGCTCCGCAGCCTTCGTCGCAGCCACCCTCGGCAGCCGGCGGGGTGTCCATGGTCACAATCCAACAACAGCAGCAGCAGCAGCAGCAGCAAAGTACTCCTTCTCCTCCCAGCCACATGGGCGCGCCGTACTCTCCACCGCTAACGGACTACAGCGTGGCGCAGCAGCAGCAGCAACAGCAACAGCAGCAGCAGCACGCGCACTCGTTGGGGGTGCACGTTGGGTACCTGCCGGTAATGTCCGGGGGGATGGGCGGCGCGCAGGGCGAGGAGAGCTCGCCGGACAGCGTGCGCAAGAGCCCCTACGACTGGATGCGGAGGAGCGTGCAGCCCGCGCCAAGCATATGTAAGCATGACCCGCCGCGACACCGCGACGCAGCCGCGTGGCGCCTGACGTGGCGAGCCGAGGAAGAAGTCGGCTCGTGCTGTAGTGAGTAGAAAGGTCATTGGCCGAAACGTCAGACAATGTCTAACTGTTGCAAGGGCAGTGTATGTACAGGTTGTGGTGAACGCGCAGGCGACGTGCCTGTGGTGTTCACATAAATGGATTGTTTACTTCGGAGGAATTATTTCCATCAGCGAGTTTGCATTTAAACGTGGGAGAAATGTGTCACGTTATGAGTTATTGGAATCAAACTCGGGACGGGTTTGTTTTTAAATTCGGATTAGCTGCAGAACATGTCCACGGGGGAACTGTTCGTCTTTCGCGTCCACTCGTGGTGCCTTGTTCCGTGGCGCTTCGCGTCACATTTGACGGTGCCGCGGTGTGACTCGCTATATACACGCGCGGCTTGTTTCAGATTCAAATGCGTCCTCAACGCATTAATGAGACAAAATGCAAACGGCGTTCGTGCATGTTGGGTTTTCTATGGTTGTAAATGCGTATACATTTCAATCCGTCCGAACGATTTTTTTTAGCAACTGCTTTCATGAGAATCAACGGAACTTATTCTAAGAAAAAAATAAGTTAATTTGGGAAACAATGCAAGTTATGTTAGTAAGTATTGTCAGTAAGTACTATCAGCAAGTACTGTTAGTAAGGACGTCAGTAAGTACTATCAGTAAGTACTGTCAGTAAGTACAGTCAGTAAGTACTGTCAGTAAGTACTGTCAGCAAGTACTGTTAGTAAGGACGTCAGTAAGTACTATCAGTAAGTACTGTCAGTAAGTACTGTCAGTAAGTACTGTCAGCAAGTACTGTTAGTAAGGACGTCAGTAAGTACTATCAGTAAGTACTGTCAGTAAGTACTGGCACCACGATGCTTGCTCTTTGTACGCCAAAACGCGCGCACATTGCATCGGCCAAACATCTCAATGCTGGACCCTCATGAAGGGAAAAACAAACAACAAAGTCTTCGTAGGACTTAGCGAGACTTTCCCCGTAAACAAATTACACATTTAACGCTGTAAACGTATCACGAAGTGACATCCTTCCTTTTTCTCGATGGTGGGTTTTCGAGGCATCAGTTTCGCACCGTTATCCGTCCTCCCGTTTCTGACCCTAACTGCGCATTTACAAAAAAAAAACTCAATTTAGAGCCTTTGCAGGAAATCAGTGGTTAGTGAACGCGGGCATATTAAAGCGGCCGAGTAAAACGAATTCGCGTTCACGCGTGTGGTACCAACTCGAGTTTTTTACGACGGAATTGTCAAGGCGAGAAATCAGTTACCGTTCCATAATTATTTTTTTTATCGAATTTAAGAAATAAAAAAAACGGAGTTGTTAAACTTCACCTGCGAATTCGCGTACGGGTTTCTGAGCGTTGTGGGGATTGCGGGCTGGAGGAGGGGGGGGTGTTAGGCGCGGTGGTGCCATGGTTAGCGCACTGTGCTATGAACACGGATACCTGAGTTCGATTCTCATCTATGGCAGTGGTGAGTGATATCTAAAGAGGGCTTAGGTGAACCCACCAAAGCCACTTTCTTAGCCAAAACGAAGTTGCCAGCGCGATGATCTGTGTGGTTAAACAGCTACCCCCGCCCCGCTACCAACCATCGATATGCTTTCACCCAACAGCAGATTGATTGACTTAGCTCTGTAAATCACTAATTCACAAATACACACAACTGTTGATCAATGAAGGGCGTGATAGCGCGCGTTCTGCACGACGCTCCTCCGTACGTGCAAATGTAACGGGACACAAAGCGTTCCCGCACGTGCTTTCGGAAAGAATTAGCAACAAATATATCTCTACACAAATATATATATATTTCAATACGATTTCACGAAACGGATGCGAGGCGGTGGGGGCGCGCGTCCGTAAGCGTGGCGAGCTTGCGTCGGGGACGCATCAAACAATCGCGCGCGAGTGACGAAACAGCGAGCAAAGTGTCCCGCAAAAAAATAAAACCCCGACAAACTCTGCGCCGCGCCTTGCCATTCCTGGGGCTCATCGGCAGAGTCAGGACAAAACGCTGCCCATTTACAAGATGTTATTGAGACTGATTACGGAGGGATATATCGTGAGTATTGTTACATTGTGGTCGCAAGATGAGTTGGTAAATACAGTCTAGCTCATTCGCGCGTTATGCTATCACTCGTTTAAAAAAAAAAACACGATGTTGGCATTTAGCTCATGAACATTTCCATTATGCGCAAGACACGAATAGCCATTATTGATCCACTGCTGGTTGAAGGCCTCACCAAAGCAGCCATCACCATCTCTCGCGGTCTCAGCAATGCCGTACATATATACCACACGGTTAGAAAACAATATGCTAAACATTACGTATGTTTTAATAGTTATATTTACTCAAGCGTTATAGGTTTATTATGTTTCGTAAATACATCCTATTTTCGTTTATAATGTTTGGACGCTTATCGTAGATACCTGAAGCACAACAAATCTAACAACATTAACAATGCTATGTATATATGTACAAACCATATATTTGACCCTATATTTAACCATGGTTATGCACACGTATCATCAACTGCGCGTTGGCAGTGTTGCCCAAGAACACATTAAACACACAGCAAATCCATCGCATTCTTCATTAACACTGCTTCGATGTACGTATATATATAATAGTCTGACGTTTCGGTAATGCCCCTTCGTCGGGGCAGGTTACACACGTGAATTAAGCAACAGCCCTTTATATAATCACAGCGGCGCTCCAATAACTCCGAGACCCGAGGTGAGCTAAGAGTCTGAAGGTCCATGCCACTCGAAGTACGGTGCGAAAGAGGTTCAACGAATTGCGAGCGACGATGTGAATCCATGAAACGCAGTCCGCTCCTCCTCTGCGTCTCTTGCACGAACGAACGTCCTAGGACGGACGTCGCGACCGACGTTCGCCTGCAGTTTTAGTCGCGGGCCTGACCGCTTTTGCCTTCGTCGCAGATTCGTTGCGAGGTGGACATCACCGGCGATGTAAGCGCACGAGATTCATGCAGCACGGCCGCGTTGTTTGTTTACAAATGCCGCGACCGTCAATTAAGGCACTTAGCTACTCCGTTCAGCAGATGCACGTCGAACAATTAAAAAAAAATATATATAAATGTTAGTCCATCAGGCCTATCGGCCCTTCCAGACTCGCGTTAACCAACGGCGTTTGTTTAAAGCAAAGACATTTCGCGAACCGGTTTTGGCATGTCCGGTGGTCATCAGCAGCGTCGGGCGCGCTAAACAATCAATGATTGACGATGAACCAGATGTCGCTGGTGTCACCTGTCTACAGCACGGGGCCATCAGCTCGAAAGAAAAACTAATATTGATGAAAACAAAACAAAGTTACAATGAACGGAGTTTAGAGTCGTGTAGATGCCATCTTTACAAATAAATTACGTTATAACCATAACATACAAATGGTATCATTAAACTGAACCGAGTTCACCCGCTCTGTATGGTTGGCATGTTGTGTCAACATGCGCCTGCCTAGGACACTCACCTAACGTGCGATGCATACAGCTACTGATGATTCACTGAGTTTGTGCATTCAACACCAGGTGAACCACAACTGGGGTTTTACTGCCACTTTGAAGAAACACATGTTCTGGACATTTCGGCAAACTCGTCTTCTTCAGGAAATAATTTGCCAGGGACATTGATTCCTTTTTGTTGTTGTTGCTCTGTGAACCCCGCAATGCTATTTTTGAGTCACTGAGTTATTTGTGAATAGGATAGAATGCATATACACTTAGCATGCATGTATGCAAATACGATTACGTAAACATATGTATGTCTAACTCTGCTGTGCCAGGTGGATTGTTACATCGCTAGGGATCGTATGAGATGGCGACGGCTTTGGAAGGCCTTCATCTAGCAGTGGATCGATCATGGCTGCCGATGATTATGATGTCTGTACACAAACGACAAACATCCTCTATGTAGCCTTTCAGTAGACTTGTGTGGGCACGTGCTGTTAGCGAGCACCTACGAAGGCCGGCACAGCACGCCGATTGGGCGTGTGGTCAATACCGCATTCGGTACTCATTTAAGGCCGAGTCGACCGAGGGGGAGCCCAGCACGGGTTCAAACATTCGTCAGATTGGTCGCGAGCAGGGATTCGAACTCGTGCTCTGAGCTCTGTGCGCTTTAAAGTCCTGCACCGCCGCTGCTGCCCCACAAACACAGCCCCCGTGGTATGAGTTCACCCATCACGATACGTGACACTCCCGTCGATATATCGCAACGTGGACAAACAAGCGACGATTCTGCTGAAGGGAGCGACGTCGCAGGTTGTGGGGAAGAGGGGTGGGGGGTGCTCCAGGTTTCTCACCAGCCGTTGCGGCGGCATCATGACTAATAGCGCTTTAACGCAGCTCAAACACTCGATAAGCGCCGTGCAACTTTACAAGGCCGTGTTCACACGTCAGGTCCCGGCAGATAGGCGCGCGACACGCCGCCGTGCAATCACCGGGGAGGCGGTGGCCTCGATAAACAAAGCGACTCTTTCTGCTGCCGTCGTTTGTTTAATGCGTTCGTTGCACCGCACGTGGGTGCGTGCGCATGTTTCTCCACGTACGCGTCTTTCAACAATAACCGCTATTCATGCCCAGGGCCATGGGTCTCGGACGTGGTTCGATGTCTTCGAGGACGTTATGGGAGCTTTCTTTCTTCTTTTCAACTGCAGGCGGTGATCATGATGATCACCGTCATCGTGAAGAATAATTATTATTGTGATTCTATTGGTCGATTGGTGAGTCTCTAAGAACGACTTGGGCACGTGTCTAACGTGGTTGTTGTGTTATAGCCCGCACTGACTGCCCAAGTGTGGTGAAGTATGGTCAAGCGACGTCCACGGAGCCCGCACGGCTTGTCGGGAAGGGCGGAGGCAGCGCCTTTCCTCATCCAGCAGTGGATTAGCAACAGCGACTGTGCCCAATGATACTCATAATGATAACACATGCACATTCAATATAGATGAAAACGTAACAAAACACGAGCTTGTAATTTTTTTATGTAGTCATAATGCATCCTACTAAAAGATGATGTATGCTATTCAATTTAATTTACACGTACTCTATACGCAATTGATTGTAGATGTTTATATATAGTGCGTGTATTTTAGATGTTGTCCCAGATAACGTATTGCAGTGAGTTCGATATACAAGATACAGTACAGTATACCCCCATTCACGTCCTATCGTGATATGTAGCTCCTGTGCATCATATGCAGGACAGTTCTACATAACGAATGCACGTTCTAGACAATACAACAGCATTCACTAGTCACTCTGTCATATCCCGCAGTGTTAAGCGACGTCGCTTATTGTAGCGTAATATCTCAATTAGCCGGGGCGTCATACCATCTGTTGCGCAGACCGGCAACGAATACCACCCAACTTTTACCACTCCTGTTCAGATGCGGTCTCGTATTAGAAGCGACAAAGGCCTACATCCAAACCGTGTTGTATGAATATATATAAATACATTTTTAGAGTGTAAATATATAAAAGCGTAAAGATAACTCTATTTTCACGCAACACTAATAAGTGCCGTCAACAGCCTCCAGGAGCGATGTTCAGTGCCGGCAAAGGTATTCTCTCGTCAGGCTGGTTTCGTCTCTGTAGGTGTCATCAGCACAGATGGCATGCTAAACAGATGCTGCTGGGGTTTTGTTTTTGTGTTACGCCGTAGGCTGGCAGCGTTCCGCGCACAACACTTAAAACGATCACGTTTAACGGCTTAAATAAATGCCTTCTGCACATTTCACGAATGTGCATGCACAATTTTGTTATCCTTTGTCAAGGCGCCCTTCCTCCTCTAACCCAGCTTAAATATACGCTGCCAAGCTTGGTGGTGTTCATTCAGACCCTGTCTTTCCGACAGACCTGTTCTTCACCTGAGGACGGCTGCTTGCGTTGTGGCCGAAACGTCGTGAGAATTGTATTTCATTATGTTTAATTGTTATAATTTTATTATTTCCCTTCTACGTGACTTTACCGAAAGAAGCAAGAAGACGCATGCACAATGTGTGCGTCGACGTTGAGACTCGTGCGGACGGCGCTGCCGGGATTCGGAGCTGGGTTCCGTCAAAGTCAGAGGCGTCGCAATAGCCGCTCGAAAAACGTCAGAGCGGCGCTCTGGGGCAGAGCGGCTCGCCAGAAGTGACGACGGTGGAGGGAAGGCGCGCACGTCCGACAGGGACGATGTCCATCGCAGAATATTGGAGCGATGAAAGTCAACATCGATAGACGCGCTCGAATTGCGGCGCCTTCATCCAGCCGTGGAGTGAACATGGCTGATGATGATGTTGCTGATGATGGTGATGATGGTGGTGTAATCTGTCACGTGCCGCGTGAGAGATGATGTCGAGTAGGCGGTGCTGCGGTCAGTGAGGTCGCGTCTGGGCACATTCTCGCTCTGATAATGCGATGGCGATTACGGATAAACGGATTTAAAAATTAACCTCGATATTAATGATTACTTGATTTTTTTTTCTTCTTCCATCCTCTGTTCGTTGACGACGATGCAAGTTTTGATTTTGATGACTGCGAGTTTTTCGTGACGCGTGCCTTTAATTAAACAGAGATAGCGGAGTGCTTATTACGCGACATTTACATTCCGTGAGAGCATTGCGAACGAAGCTCGTGCTACGTGGAGTGTTCACTCCATCTCATGCGCAGATTTATCGATTAATATCGATTATTTTGGCTCACCATAGTTTTAATAGTTTCCAGCTCTTTGTCAATCAATCTCTGGATTAAAGCATCCCCACGCAGTGGGCGGTCATGGGGTTGTTTCACCATACTTCACCGTACCTCACCACGCTGCTGAGTAAAAGTGAGTTAAAGGCAGCGGAGATCCTGGACCCGTTCAGTTATCATTCGCCACTGATGTTGGCCGTGGTCGGGAGTCGAACTCATTTCGTCCGGGAGCATAGCTCAGTCCGATACAACCACGCATCAAACCTCGTGCATCACAACCGATGTTAGTTTCTCGATATGCAAATCGTATGCAAATCGCGCATTTTGCTGATTATTTGCGGGAACAAAATATCACCAAACGAGACAGCGAACACTGCGCAAGTGACGACCAGTACGAACGAGACGACGGAACGCACGCGTCGTGTGTGTAATTGGTTCACGTGACCGCTGCAAAAACTCGAGGTGCCAATTTCAGCACCTATGTTCACAAAACATATCGATTATTGGATTGAATGACGAACCGAATCGCGGCAAGTAAGAGCATCTCGCGTGGAAAGAATCATGACATGGTTCAGCATCATCATCATCATCATTATTTTTCGATTTAAAGCTTTCGTGACTGCAGGGATTCATATTCTTGGTTCTTTCGGTAAAGTCACGTAGAAGGGAAATAATAAAATAATAAAAAAATAAACATAATAAAATAAAATTATCACGACGTTTCGGCCACAACGCAAGCAGCCGTCCTCAGGTGAAGAAATGGAGCTGTTTCTTCAGACGCTGTCTTTCCGACAACCCTGTTTCTTCACCTGAGGACGGCTGCTTGCGTTGTGGCCAGAAACGTCGTGAGAATTTAAATTTACTCTGTTTTATTTTTATCATTTTATTATTTCCCTTCTACGTGACTTTACCGAAAGAACCAAGAATATCATCATTGTTGGCAGTCACCATCAATCCTCAATCCGCTGCTGGATGAACGCCTCCCCAGGCCGCCACCATCTCTCGCGGCCCTGCGACCGCATTGCACCCATCACCCACGCACGCGAGCGAATTTCATTGCTCCATCTCCTCGGCGGCTGTTCGGTCACTTGGTCAATATATATATCGCTTCGTGATGGTCGACTATCAAAGCAGCTGAATCGTTTAACCCCGAAACTAAAGCCATACTTCCCCGGAATCTCGCTCTTACCCCCCCCCCCCGCATCTCCTCGGCCCCCCGCGGTATTAACATCACAAGGCGCCCTATGACAGTCGAAGCGGCGAGTCAAAGAGCGAGACTCAAAGCGAGGAATAGGAACCGCTCACAATCAAAGGCGGACCGACCCTCCCGTCTACTGCATTCGGCCACGCCCCAACCACCCATCCCACCCATCCCACCACCAACCCCCAAACAATCGCCTTCCCCCCCCACCCC
The DNA here is from genome assembly GCA_014621495.2 of Entosphenus tridentatus. Lineage (NCBI taxonomy): Eukaryota > Metazoa > Chordata > Hyperoartia > Petromyzontiformes > Petromyzontidae > Entosphenus > Entosphenus tridentatus. The sequence goes on from CM025611.2 coordinate 2,568,442, forward strand.
TCCACGTCCCCCCCACACCCCACATCCCTCCCCCCCGCCGCCCGCCGCCGCGACAACAAAAGATTACAAGTGCGATTATTTACAATTACAAGCTACTCTTAAACAAGAGCCGGCGCCAAGAGTGGCTTCAAAGCGGCCACGCTGCCGAGCGCGATGCAGCGCCGAGACGCGCGTGGAGACCCCGAGGAGACGGGAGAGGTGGGAGGAGGTGGTGGTGGTGGGTGGGTGGGGGGCCCTCGGGTATAATGCACGGCCAGATGGGGAGGGAGGGAGGGGGGGCAAGATATAAAACACGGCAGATGTGAGTGGGGAGGAGGAGGGGGGGTCAGTGATGGTGCACGGCAGATGGGGGAGGGGGGTTCGGTATAATGGTGCGTGGCACGTGGAGGAGCTTCGGCGATGATAGACGCCACGAGCTGGGGGCTGAGCGTCGGTGTTGCGTCTTTCACTCTACGGAACCACTCGACAAGCGCGGTGGTGGTGGTGCTGGTGAATTTTGATATTTCGTGAGATTTTTTTTGGGTGGGGGGTGATGAATAAAACGAACCACTGTCTCGGTCATCAATAGGGTGGGGCGAGGTGGTGGGATAGATTATGTTTGTACGATATTGAACTTCTTTCGCACCCTACGTAGCCAACCGCGCTATTCAGGCGACGCGGGGGAAGAACAACACCCTCGCCACAAAGAGCATTTCTGAAGAACCGTTTCGGCGTTTTAGTTACATTTTATGCCAATAATTGGCCCCAGGTCTCGGCTTTTGAGACCCTCTGCTCCGTTGTGGGTTGAGTGTTTGGCATGATGTGAGAAGTCACCGATTAGCACGGTTGGCTACTACGCACGACGCGAAAGAAGCTCAATTTACATCCAACATACACGCGCACCAGAGGAAAGCCACCACTCTCTCTCAAGAGACTCAAGAGAGAGATAGAGAGCGTAACGATGATGCTATACGCCTTCATCTATCTCCTGGCCACTTCACAACACCTGCGAAGTCCTGGTGGTCGCCCATCCAAACGCCACCCATGCTCAAGCTTGTTTAGCTGTTTTGAGATCTGACAAAAAAAATCGGGCGCTTCCAGGGTGATGTTTGGCGTAGACACCACGTGAATGGGCCTCGATCTGGCATAAAACATAAGCATGATTACAAACCACGCGAATTGATTGCGAGCGATGAAACTAGAGTATCCACGCGATCTGTGGCCCTGATCATCATCATCGTCATCCTCACCCCGCCCGTGATCAATCCACGACCGGAGGGGCCTCCCCAAGCGGCGACGCACATTTTTGGCTTGAACTAATAAATCACAAACCGAATGGAATGCGGGGTGGTCGTTTCCTCTGCCGCCTCTCTTGCAGTGCCTTGCAGATCGTTGTGTGCGTGGCCACGACAGTGGTGGTGGTGGTGGTGATGACTCACTCTCTGCATGGTCGTCACGGGAGAGTGTGAATCAGAGGACGGCTAGGAGAGTTAAGACGAAACAGTTGATCGAACATGAATAATACTCGGTAGCTTTCCTGGTTGTCGAAGATTCTCCGCTTGTGTTACTTCGTCAGCGAGGCTTATGTCGGCTTTCTATCGGCTTGAGCGTCACGCCACACGGCAGGCAAATGTCTCGGGTCCCCGTGACGATGGAGGAGGACGTTACACGAAGTGTCGGTGTCTCGTGCGAGACTTGAAAGCAACGCAGCGCAATTGCCGCCTGAGCCTGCGCTGCAAATCTAACTAATCGGCCACGTATTACAACAAAAGTTGCCTATTATGTTGTTATTATTGGTTCTTTCGGTAGAGTCACGTAGAAGGGAAATAATAAAATAATATAAATATTTTATATGAATCCCTGCAGTCACGAACGCTTGAAATCAAAATGTATTGTTGTTGTTTCTGTTATAGACACAGGCTCAACGATATTGGTCGCACGTTTTCAGCTTTCTAACCCTTGTAGAACATTAGAATGGAATGACTGGAGATCGTCCGAACAAGTCATACTTATTTTATTATTTGAAGGGTTTGCGTGCCCAATAGCGAACTATTCGTGTAAATATACATGTGTCGTTCAACCCGCCACCACCCAGCACAGCCAATTAGTAAGGTTTGTTCACGTGACAGACCTTACTAATTGGCTGTGTCTGATGGTGGCGGGTTTAACGACACTTTTATATTGACGCGATGTAACCCACAAAAAAACCTCTATTATGGATAATATTGGTCGCGAAAGCCTACGATGTGTTCAACTCTTAGTGGAGCTATTCACGTGGCAAATCTCGACACTGGTCATCAGAAAATATGTTCGAAAATGTCGAAGGTATCGTCATTAGGTCTCATGGCGTGTAAAAGTGCAGTCTCCAACAACTCTTAGTCCCCTCTATCTCTCTCAACTCTCTGTGTGTTCTGATGAAGAGCAATTGCCTGAAACGTCACCTGTTATATGTAGATATCCCTTTTAAGGCAGTGTTGTTGACAAATATGTTCATTTTTTTTACATGTATAGTATTAGATTAGCTGAACGCCGCGTTCTCAAACAGGGTTTAGCCAAGCGACCCGTTGTTTTGTGTGTGGGTCGCAAATGTGAGAGCATTTTGTGAGTGTTTTGTGAGTATTTTGTGACAGTAATCTGTGACAGTAATGTGATTGTGATCTGTGACTGTGATCTGTGACTGTGATCTGTGATTGTAATCTGTGATCTGTGAATGTGATCTGTGACTGTGATATGTGACAGTGATCTGTGATCTGTGACTGTGATCTGTGACTGTGATCTGTGACTGTGATCTGTGACGGTGATCTGTGATCTGTGACAGTGATCTGTGATCGTGACAGTGATCTGTGATTGTGATCTGTAATTGTGACTGTGATCTGTGATTGTGATCTGTGACAGTGATCTGTGATTGTGATCTGTGACAGTGATCTGTGTACGCCACTGCCCCCCACGAGGTGTGAAAGGGTCACGGCGGACATTCGCAGCTGGAAGCAGCAGCGCGCGTCGTCCTGTGTGGCCGGTAGTGCGCGTGTGTGTGTACGTGTGTGTGTACATGTGTGTGTACACGTGTGTGTACGTGTGTGTGTGTGAACGTGTGTGTACATGTGTGAACGTGTGTGTGTACGTGTGTGTACATGTGTGTGTGTGTGTACGTGTGTGGCCGGTAGCGCACTGCGCTACGAACCCCGGCGAACCAAGTTTTATTCGCGCCCACGGCCCCCAGCACCAAATTATCTGCACCTGTGCTGGGCCTCCTCCAGATCGACTCGGCCTCAAATGAGTACCTGGTGCGGTGTGTAAACATCGCCACTGGGGATACAAAGGCGGCCGGGCTTGGTCCTGGTCACCCACCCGCTCGCGTGCCGTGCCGACAACAACAGCACTTGCCCCAACAGTCCGTTATAGGCTACACGGGGGATCTTTGTCTTTGGGGAACGGTGGCGTAGCGGTTAGCGCTACGCTGCGACACGAACCGAGTTCGATTCCCGCTCACGGCCAACACCCGTGACGATTATCTGAACCGGTCCTGGACCTCCCCTAGATCGACTCGGCCTCAAATGAGTACCTGATGCGGTGCGTAAAAAAAACATCGCCACTGGGGAGACAAAGGCGGCCGGGCGCGGTGCTGGTCACCCAACCCCCGTTCCGGCCTTCACAGGTGCTCGCTAACAGCACTTGTCCCCGAGCGTCCGCAAAGGCTATCGGGGGGATCTTTGTCTTTGTGCGCGAATACAGAGGAGGCAATGCTACGTTGATCTTCTGACTCATTGTCATGGAGAGAAAGTCGTGTTGCGTTGCTCTTTACACCATTCTCTCTCTCTCTCTCTGGGGCTTCTTGTGTTGCTGTTCAAATGACGCCACAGAGCTGCTGCTCCTGCTCCTGCTGCGTCCGGAGGCATGTCCGACGTTTCGCTCCACGCGCTTGAACGGTGCTAATGTAGTGGCGGCCGGAAAGAGAACAAAAATAAACATCTACTTCGATGTCAATTGCACAAACAGGTGGTAAAGGTTGCTCCGGGAGGTACCGCTCCGTTACTGTACTGAACTTCTATGTCCCCGCGGGCTATGCTCCCTACCAATACCGACCCGCTCTGACGATCGTGGTGAAGTATGATACAATAACCCATAATTTGGTAGTGTTATAAAGCCTACAGCTAGGCCTAAAGCCTACAGCTAGGCCTCAAGCCTAGAACTAGGCCTCACACTTTCCCTTCGTATCGTACCCCCGCGTGTGTGAAAGGGAGTTAATGTTTAACAATGTTACATTCCCTGATGTTTTTAAATAGAAACATTTAAATGTAAAGCTTTTACATGAATAATTAAAACATTTAAATTACAAACTCACAGCGGCCTAAAGCCTACAGCTAGGCCTAAAGCCTAGAACTAGGCCTCTGTTCATTCCTACCAGCCCACCCCACAGGGACCTGTTTTGGTAGTGTTCAAAAAATCAGGGAACCTATTCATGTGGTCGCGGCTATTTTATAGCACATGGGCCAACACGAACTGCACAGCACGCTGCGACGCATACTACACATCCATTGCTTTATGACAGTAGTTATTTTTTGGGTTTTCATTGCACCTATAAATAGAGCACAGACACGGAGATAGCGAGATAACGGACAAAGGCATGCGAGATAGAGAGAGATTGCATCGGAGCATTGACCGGGGCGACGTCTGCGCGAATTTACTGAACACAAAGGTCGAGCGACAGAGAGAAGCTGCTGCTGCTGCTTCTTCTTCTGTGCCGTCGGCTGACGAGACGAAGCCGGGGGGGGGTGACGGCTTCGACCGTGCGCCTCTTGACGATGACTTCTTTGCAAGGAGAAGGAGACGTACGAAGAAAATGCGAGAGCGAGTCGGTTGTAGTGGCGTAGGGGTGGTGGTGGTGGTAGATTTCTCACTCGACTAGGCACGCAAAGGGGTCGTGAGGTCGAACGCATTTCCCGGACTATTGGCGATGTCCCGTCGTTGTTTATTTGGGAGTTCGCATGGTCTCTCTCTCTCTTCCCGTGGTGGTCGCGTGGATTTTTCTCCGAGTTCCTCTCCGGGTTCGCCCCCTCCACCTCCACCCGTCGAAACAACACGCGGCGTTTCGATGATGTGGCTGCGCCGATACATTGCCACGTGTGATGGTGATTCCAGCCACGTCGGTGAGCTATCGTCACGCGTGGCGAGGTCGCGTCTGTGAACGAGTCAATAGCTCAGCGGGCTTTACCTGGCAAAATGCGATCGTTTGATGAAGTATTTTAGTTCCACATCGTATACAGGGCTTACTTTCGTCTGGAACTCTCCGGGGCTGAACTTCGGAAAATATTTCCCCGTCTCTCCCCGCTGTCGTGGGGTGGGGGAGGGAAAGGGGAGTGGGTTATTGGGTCTTGAGTCAGAAAACATTCCACGGGAAATCGAGCACTGCCTATTATGTGCAGTATACCGTATTAGCCGTGCTGTGGTAGCGAGATCAGCTATGAACCTGGCCACCTAAGTTCGACCACCGGCCACGGTTAACATCTGTGGCGAATGATTTCTGAACGGGTCCTGGGAATCCGCCCACCTTTCCTCCTCTCCTCCTTCACCAAACCCACACTGGTTAGCATGGTGAAGTAGAGACAGAAACACACTCGGTCTTGAATCCAAGAGAAGATTGATAAATGGCTGTACAGATAATTCCTGTAATAATATTGTACCGTACTACGATATCGATACACACCGGCGGGGTAACTATGGATAGAATTGATTAGGTATTGCCCTGTGAGCCTCATGGCTCACAGTGCTATACCGAATAAATTAAACTGAAATTTAAAGCTGAATAATGTCTGAAGCATTACGATGTATGCATGCATCGAACTGCGTGCGTACGAATAATAATCTATAGATTCCTGCACTGTATATTGCATGTGGTGGATTCATGCGAAGCTGTCTAGCCTATCGCGCAATTGCAATGACAGATGAATATGAACACATGGCTCAGAAAAGAAACGGAAATCACAGACACCCGAATTGCGTGGGAGAAGCAAGTCGACTTTGACATGACACGTCATTGTTCGGGAAATGATCGAGGGACGAGGCTGGTGCGAGGCAGCGGCGGCCACGGAATGGGAACGCTTCGGAGATGAAGGGCACCGAAGGAGATGGAGCGATGAAATGAGCTCGTGCGAAGTGGCCCGGTGCGGATCCTTCGGTGGCGGAATGGCTGAGAGGTAGCGGCAGCTTGGGAGTGGACTTCCACCAGGCAGTGGATTGACCGTCGATGATGGTGACGATGATTCAAATTGTTTCCGATCAGTTGCACTGCCTCCTCGGCTCGAGGCATAATAATAATAATAAGAATGTTCATTTGTAAGGCGCATTTCACCCGTAGATCCCAACGCGCTCCGCATGTGGAAAACCACAAAATAAACAGAACCTGCAGGGAGTAATCTTCTTGGTTCTTTCGGTAAAGTCACGTAGAAGGGAAATAATAAAATAATAAAAATCAAACATAATAAAGAAATATATGATGTTTAATTTTTATTATCTTATTATTTCCCTTCTACGTGACTTTACCGAAAGAACCAAGAAGATGAATCCCTGCAGTCACGAAAGCTTTAAATCGAAATAGAACCTGCAGGGTTAACGGCCGCAACTGTTTGTGGGGTAAAGGTCAACTTAAAGAGGGCGAGTTCTTTTTTTTCAAGACAGACTTTAATATATCTAACGACTGCGGTTGTCTGATTAGCAAAGGCAAAAAAAAGCGCTCCAAAGCCTGGCAGCTGCACTGGCGACATCGCGATCACCCCAGGAAAACGAGCTTTGTCATGTGTGCACATTGAACTTTGATTTAAAGCTTTCGTGACTGCAGGGATTCATATTCTTGGTTCCTACGTGACTTTACCGAAAGAACCAAGAATACGTTGAATTTCTTTCGCACAGTACGTAAGCCAACGGCGCTACGGCTGCATCGCTCTCTCGGAGAATCATTGGGAGGTGAGCGAGGCAGAAGTCTGGTGTTGTCCTTCAAACGGGTGACCGGCCAGGCCCTGCCAGGTGCCGTAGGCACGGTGGGGGGGGCAGTTGAAGTGTCAGGTGATTCCATCTTCAGGCTCCTGCGGTGCCCTTCCCACATGAAGCCACGTCGTTAGCGGTGCTGCTACAACTTCGCAATTGCAATGTCATTTCTGAAAGGGGGCGGGCGGGGGGAGGGTGGAGAATAACAGTCTTGAGAAAATGAGCGCGCTTGGACACGGCCGAGGGACGATCCACTTGCGTACGTCGAGGTGCCAAGAGCCGCTGTGGCGTGCGCGAGGCGATGAGTCGACTCAAGAGTCACGGAGAGCCGCGGTCGGATTTCACCCCGTAAAGAGCAGGCACTGTTCTGTTGCATTACGACTTGCAAATATTTGCTCCCCCATCGCTTGCGACCCAATGACCAAGTCACCAGGAATGTGCCCGATCTCGTCACATCTCCTGAGCAAACAAGATTGAGCCTGGGCAACCCCTGAATGTGTGACCACCCATGGGAACAGGTGTCAAAGGCTGCGTGGCTGTGCTCTGTTCTGGCCAGCAGAGGGCACTACAGAAACATCTATTGAAGTATGTTATATGCCCCATCTTCGCCAAGCGGCACTGAACAGCGTGGTGAAATATGGTCAAACAAGCCAAATGAGCGGCGCTGTGCGGGGAAGCTCTCGTTCATCCAGCAGTGGATTGACAACAGGACTGTGCATGCACGTCCAGACCTCGCTGTAAAGTGGGAGGCCACATGCCACTCACCTAGCCAATCACTGTCCCACTTACCCACCGACCTTACCACCTAACCACTCACCACTAATCTACTAACCCAACCAACACACCTCCGATTAGCACGGTTGACACGTACTGTGCGAAAGTAGTTCAATATACATACCACACTAAACCGGCCAACGACCCAACTAATAACCCAACCACTTACTTAACAACTGATCCGTTCGCTTCTCTAGACTTGCCTTCGCAACCACTAACTCGTCCACCAAACCCACTCACCGGCCGAACCGCTGACCCACCCATCCACCACCCATCCACCACCCCACCCATTCACCCATCCCAGCCAAACCGGCGGCACCATTCTACAGAAACCTCCTCCCCCGACTCCCCGATGTTCGTTGTCTGCCCGCTGTTTCCTTCCACGGCCTCTTTTGTACTGAAATTCCACAGCCCGGCGCGAAACGCGAAGACACTCTGAATCATTCGCGCCACGTGCACGCGCGAAACACACAACACACACACACATACACACACCACACACACATACACCACACACACACCACACACACACAACATACACACATACACCACACACACACACCACACACACACGCCACACATACACAACACACACAACACACACACCACACACACAACACACACACCACACACCACACACACACCACACACACATACAACACACACACCACACACACCACACCACACACACCACACACACCACACACACATACAACACACACAACAGACACCACACACCCCACACACACGCCACACATACACAACACACACAACACACACACACCAGACACACCACACACACCACACACACATACAACACACACACACAACAGACACCACACACACCACACACACGCCACACATACACACCACACAAAACACACACACCACACACACCACACACAACACACACAACACACACACCACACACACATACACCACACACACACAACACACACACCACACACAGACAACACACACACACACCACACACACAACACACAGACAACACACACACACACAGAATCAGAATCTTCATTTAAACCGGAGGAATCCGATGAGCTATGAAGCTCTTTCTTCACCCAACGCGAACTGTCGTCAGCTCTGAGATACACAGCTCATAACGACAGACACACAAGCCTCTGATATGGTTTAGTTATATATCATATTGTACTCGGCGTAAACAACAAATATTCATTAAAGAAGGATAGTTATCCATTTACTACCGGTGACAGCAAACACTGTTGTTATTTATTTTTAATTCAACTAACATTACACTTATTGACGTCTAAGTGCGTGCTTTACATACGGAGGATCGTGAGTGAGCGACTCATGTCAATTATGACGGTGTTCTGGAAGAACCCGAATGTTGGCATTTGGCACAAATATTGCCGAGAATTGAAAACGTAAAATCAATTAAAATTACAAATTATGACGGACGCTTGTGTTGCACCCGAAACGTCGTGATTTATTCTATTTTATACCGACGTGACTTTACCAAAAAAACCAAAGAGTATGGATTCCTGCAGTCACGAAAGCTTCAAATCAAGATAAAAAAATGGTAAACTTTGGATCCCCCAAAGGACTGTTTCAGACATCACTCGCCACTGATGATGCTAGCCGTGCCTGGGAATCGAACTTAATTCGCCCAATCCGAATGCGCATGAAGTGCATGTTCAGATCACAGCTAGTATAACACACGTGTATATATATACATAGCCGGTGTCATCATATACGGCGCAGTACAGCCGTTTGACAATCCACTGCTGGATGATGGTCTGCCCCGCGCCGTGTGGGCTATGGGGTCAACAGGTCAAAGTGATCTCCTGCTCACGTGAGCATTGATGCCGTTTCTCAGCTCTGAGCTCGTGCTGGAAACTGGCCTTCCCTACAGAGTATATATCTACGAGGCTGGGAACTAATTTTATCGACCCCCGCATTGATGATGAGCTGAGTAAACCTCCCCCCAACCAGGATTTGAACTCTCCACCTTCAGATTGGGAGCCTTTCGCTCTGCCGTTGACACACACCTGGCCAGGACGACAAACATATCGTCAAATATTTGCGCGCGCGCGCGCGCGTGCGTGCGAGTGTGATGATCACTGCGCCACCGCTCCCCCCCGCCGCCTCCGTTCTTATCGTCACTGCGCATCTCGGCACGTTCCGCACACCCCGTGGGGGGGGGGACGGGCTGGAGACAGAGGAGAGAGAGGGGGGGGGCGATGTTACGCTCTCTAAAAGTGCCGAGGGCTCGGGAATATATGACCCAATTTGCCAATTACTGTGCAGTTGCCATTTATAGGTCCGTTAAGCGGCGCGACTCAACATGACGGAGAACGTGGCGGACACGTTTATATTAACACACGTCCGTTGCGCGCAGTCGGGGTGTGTTGTTGTTCGTGGGGAGCGGTGGCGCAGCGGTTAGCGATTCACCCCCCTGGCGGTCATCCACCGGTGACGATTATCTGAACCGGTACTGGGCCTCCCCTAGGTCGACTCGGCCTCAAATGAGTACCCTCTCATGTGCCATAGGCGCTGCTGCTCGCTAACAGCACTTGCCCCAACAGTCTGTTAAGGCTACACGGGAGATCTTTGAGCAAACAGACTTTGTGCCCATACACACACTGCTTGAATAACAACACGGTATATATCGCTGCACATACATACATATACATACACATTCAAATAGCCTCTTTGCCCAGGCTGGTATAACCTTGATACATTTCAAGAAGTGTGTTCATAATTCTTCGATACGAATGTTCTTCGTTGCTGGTTGTTTTCAGTGACTGGGCGCCTGTCCTCAGCAAATGTTTTAACTCATTATCATCAGCCACGATCAATAATCATCATCAGCCAAGATCAATCCTCATCATCATCATCCAACATCAATCCAGCATTCTGTATGCACCAACATTTAATATCTGTGCATGGCATGTGTATATATATATATTTCATCATTTAAATATTAAAGTCGTAGAGTACTGCATATGTGACTTACCTACCATATACCATCATTTAAATACCGCAGCAATTTCATATCACGTTCGTCAGAGTTTAAGCAATGTAACGCGTTAAATGATACAGTATATGCATTTAAATGACAGTTTGTAAAGCATATACAACCAGCATATAAACAAGGTTTATAGTGCACTATATGTATAGTACAAGAATTCACGTAACCATTTAGATGGTGTATACACACTCAATTAACTAATACTTTGTAAACATGAGCATTTCTATTTAAAGCTTTCGTGACTGCAGGAATTCATCTTCTTGGTTCTTTCGGTAAAGTCACGTAGAAGGGAAGTAATAAAATAATAAAAATAATAAAACATAATAAAATAA